>VMBQ01004151.1:34608-80352 GCA_007657795.1 Dreissena rostriformis | reverse complement strand
ACTTGTTACAAACTACGTGAGTGTTGATAGACTGATCCATTAAGCGAAAAGTTGACGGATGCAATAGTATGATCGGAATATATTGGTATATTGAAACTCCGGAAATATTATTACACATGATATGATTGTCAGCTTTTTTTTATGTTTTTTTTTTTTTTTTTTTTTTTTTTTTTTTTTTTTTTTTTGCTTTACCGTATTCCGATTTCGTGGTTAAAGCGGAAATCGTGAAATACGGTATTACTTAATAGAGCTGAGTATGACAAACTTTGATGCATTATTCACACGACGAACTTGACACAGAAATAAACTAAGAATTCTTCTCTGTCTAATACATATCTTAATATTTATCTGTTTTGTGGTTCGTCGGATCTAATTACATGTTACACAAACAATCATTTATATTTCACAGTGCACATCAGTTCTGTTACAATCTCGCATTATTTACGCGATAACGCTCGCCGTATTATGTTCACCGGTGTTTTATTTTGGTGCATAATACAGGTGTTGTCACCCACTATTAGGAAAGTCAACACAACATCTGTCAGCTTCCATGAGCGACCATTAGTTGTCGAGTGCCATGTGACCGTCAAAACAAATGAGTTGACTCCGGGAACTGATCTTCGCATTATAATACTCCGGCCGTCAAAATATTTACTTCAAATGATGTGAAGTGAGAATTAATTATGTAATGAGCGACACGGGATGAGCGAGTCAACGTTTAATGCGACGTGACGGGTTAACGCTGCCGTTACGCGTCGTGAAATGCATCCATGTACTACTTACGTTAGGTAAGATTGAGGCGGTGACTTTGAACAAGAACTTTTATTGCTGTTTTGTTTAAGTCAGTGTTTATATTTTTCAAACACGTCAGCATTAAATCATATTGCGGGACGTTATGCAATTAAGTAGTAATTTTAAAAGGGTTTGAAGGAATTAAAACTGAACACTTTTTTTTTATTTTTGTTCTAACTCATATTTCTTAACGCAGAGAATCCATATACAACGGAACAAAAATAAAACATAACCCCCTCGAGAAAGAACATCCTTATCAGACCAACATGTTGTGAAATATTGGTAATACAAGGTAACAGTGTTGGTCCCCTTTTTATTAAGTATGGCTGATTGTCTAATAAAACGCTTAACGGCGTTGGTGTGACCTTTACGCGTTAGTCGTGAAGGATAAAGATTATACATTATGGTCCTTAATTAGTATATTTCCGGCTTGAATGTGCATCTTTCTTTCGCATTTTCTGTTTCCATACGAAATGTTATTTTCTTTAATTCGCCTTTTCCAAGTGATCGTTATACGAATAGTTCGCCATTTATACTTCAATTCACGCGGGTATAATTCATATGAGCCGCGCTGTGGGAAAATCGGGCTTAACGAATGTGCCCAATGCACGACACTTTCAGCTTTTATAGATTTTTTCGTTAAAAGGAATTATCTTCGAAACGAAAATTCAGTTTAAGCGGAAAGTGTAGTCCACGATTAGCCTTTTCCTAAACGTATAGAATAATATTTTGTAGTAAACTGAACAGTTTGAATCGACTCGCAATTGTGTTGTGTTCTGAGAAAACTGGGCATAATGCATGTGCGTAAAGTGTCGTCCCAGATAAGCCTGTGCAGTCCGCACAGGCTAATCAGGGACGACACTTTCCGCTTTTATGACATTTTTCGTTTAAATGAAGTCTCTTCTTAGCAAAAATCCAATTTAGGCGGAAAGTGTCGTCCCTGATTAGTCTGTGCGGACTGCACAGGCTTTTCTGGGACGACACTTTACGCACATGCATTATGCCCAGTTTTCTCAGAACACAACACAATTGCGAGTCGATTCAAACTGTTCAGTTTACTACAAAATATTATTCTATACGTTTAGGAAAAGGCTAATCGTGGACTACACTTTCCGCTTAAACTGAATTTTCGTTTCGAAGATAATTCCTTTTAACGAAAAAATCTATAAAAGCTGAAAGTGTCGTGCATTGGGCACATTCGTTAAGCCCGATTTTCCCACAGCGCGGCTCATATGTATTATACCCGCGTGAATTGAAGTATAAATGGCGAACTATTCGTATAACGATCACTTGGAAAAGGCGAATTAAAGAAAATAACATTTCGTATGGAAACAGAAAATGCGAAAGAAAGATGCACATTCAAGCCGGAAATATACTAATTAAGGACCATAATGTATAATCTTTATCCTTCACGACTAACG
Organism: Dreissena rostriformis; assembly: GCA_007657795.1. Classification (NCBI taxonomy): domain Eukaryota; kingdom Metazoa; phylum Mollusca; class Bivalvia; order Myida; family Dreissenidae; genus Dreissena; species Dreissena rostriformis. The sequence continues at coordinate 78,139 of VMBQ01004151.1, read as the reverse complement.
CGTAAAGGTCACACCAACGCCGTTAAGCGTTTTATTAGACAATCAGCCATACTTAATAAAAAGGGGACCAACACTGTTACCTTGTATTACCAATATTTCACAACATGTTGGTCTGATAAGGATGTTCTTTCTCGAGGGGGTTATGTTTTATTTTTGTTCCGTTGTATATGGATTCTCTGCGTTAAGAAATATGAGTTAGAACAAAAATAAAAAAAAAGTGTTCAGTTTTAATTCCTTCAAACCCTTTTAAAATTACTACTTAATTGCATAACGTCCCGCAATATGATTTAATGCTGACGTGTTTGAAAAATATAAACACTGACTTAAACAAAACAGCAATAAAAGTTCTTGTTCAAAGTCACCGCCTCAATCTTACCTAACGTAAGTAGTACATGGATGCATTTCACGACGCGTAACGGCAGCGTTAACCCGTCACGTCGCATTAAACGTTGACTCGCTCATCCCGTGTCGCTCATTACATAATTAATTCTCACTTCACATCATTTGAAGTTAATATTTTGACGGCCGGAGTATTATAATGCGAAGATCAGTTCCCGGAGTCAACTCATTTGTTTTGACGGTCACATGGCACTCGACAACTAATGGTCGCTCATGGAAGCTGACAGATGTTGTGTTGACTTTCCTAATAGTGGGTGACAACACCTGTATTATGCACCAAAATAAAACACCGGTGAACATAATACGGCGAGCGTTATCGCGTAAATAATGCGAGATTGTAACAGAACTGATGTGCACTGTGAAATATAAATNAAAAAAAAAAAAAAAAAAAAAAAAAAAAAAAACACATGGGTTTTTAGGAAAAGTCTGGCGAGGTCAAAGACAAAATGAATGCATGCATAATACATATAAACATTGGTAAGTGATGTATTTTGATAAATAATCATCCCAAGTGTTTTTTTTTAAATTTTTATAAAAACCTCTCCTTCTAAATACATAAGCAGTTGTTTGAATTTTTGCAGAATGTCGCTTTGTTAATTAAACTGTTCAGTAATATAATATATATGTGTTGTTGTTTCATTAATGTCCCTCTTTGTCACGTTGTAACGTAACATAGAGATAAATAAATTAATTAGTTATGTATCCATATATAACTAATTAATTTATTTATCTCTATGTTACGTTACATCTTGTACTGGTGGTGCTCTGTATAAAACACTTAAGCCTCGCTCTGTGAAAGGGGGGTTAAATGTATTTGCGTAAAGTGTCGTCCCGGATAAGCCTGTGCAGTTCGCACAGGCTAATCATGGACGACACTTTCCGATTGGACTATATTTTTCGTTTAAAGGAAGAATGTTCTTAACGAAAATCCATTTTAGACGGAAAGTGTCGTCCCTGAACAATCTGTGCGGACTTCACAGGCTAATCTGGGACGGCACTCTACGCACATGCATTACACACTTTTTCTCAGAGCGCGACACAATTGTATTTTAAGTATCAAGACTTAAGGAAGTGAGCTTTACCTGCATGTTGTTTTAATATATACAAATATAGAAGAGATTGTTGTGTCAATCAATTTTCTTTCATCAGGCGCTAATTTTCGAAACAAATACCAATAGCATAAACTGAGCGTTATTTCAGCATTGCTGTCACGCGCAATATAATGCAGTTTTCTTAATTTCATGACGCCATTTTATGTTTTTACTTAAACTTCCCGGTGATTTATAGAGAAATATCAGTTAATCAAAACTGATAATTCACTGTTTCAAACAGTGAAAAATTACTGTTTTACAGGAACAGTCGGGTGGCAAACATGCACAAATAATCATTTGTAAGAATACAATAAAAAGAAAATTTGCTGGATTCGGTGGAATATCGATCGAGTGACGCATATTGTTTTCTATGTTCAGTCGTGAATTAAAATCAATATTCCACCAAATCCAACAAATATCATGTTGTTGTTTCCATGCAAGTCTCGTGAACACGTATGAACATCGCGGTACCTAACCTCATAAGCATAATGTTTTCTTGCTTTTGATTTCAATTTTTCTTTTCTTTCATTTATCTCCTTTTTTTGTCAAGAAATGAATTTAAGGCATACACAATGATAACTACCCATTTGTACTTTAATTCATGACGATTGATATTACATGCTATATACACTTTTGGTGTATGATGGTACTGTTATGATATCTTTATACAAAGTATGCAAGCGTGTATGTTTATATGAATTTCTGAATAAAAGCATATATTTAAAAAGAAACGAAAAAAAAAGAACCTCCTGGATCGCAACCCTTTTCAAAGATTGTTATTATTGCATTTATGATTATTAATATTATTATCATGGTATTTATAAGAATTTCAATCTGATTTCGTTTCACAGTCCGAGGCGTATAGATAATGAGTTAAAGCGTTTAATTGGCCACTTAAAAAAGCGTTTTGCGCTCGGATATTTTTTTGGCGCCACAGATAAACGTCTCGTAAAAGCCACGAAAACGATCAATATTTATAAATTTATTGTTAATACGCTAGTGGCAATATCTAAATAATTACATATTTTGATGTTGTGGACACTAAAACAATTAGCCTCTCTCATGTCGGACCCATTTGGGCGCCACATATTTTATACGAAACAGAAGAAAACATTGAAAACCAATAAGAACCGAACATTGTATTTATTACAGCCGTCTAAGTTTACGCGCCATGGGCTAGAAGTGTCTGGAATCGCACTGCGTGTACAAAATACAAGACGTCTGTATATTTACAAAGGCTAAATTTCCAGAAGAAATACGTACAACGAATCCATTTCCATCAAAATAATCTAATCACAATCATCTGATGTGCTCCACGCGCTTTCAGATATGTTCTCGCCAAATCTCGTCGCAATCACGTGACTTATCAGTAACTGATCTCAGGAACAAACATGGCCGCCAACGACGTTTTCGGAAGTTGATTATTTATTCTGGCCGTTTATCTAATTTGTTTAAATGTGTTGAAAAATAAACGCGAATGTTTATACCCCCAACTACGAATGGGAACACGAGAACACATTCTGGAAACTATAAGCTAAAAATTAGATTTAGAGTGCCAACTAGTGAATACATATGCAGCTAATGTTAGGGTATTGGTAGATTCTTTTATCAAAAAAGTACAACATACATGTAGTAAGCGTTCCCGTGCTACGGTCTGTACTATTTTTGTATTCCACTATATCGTTACTAGGAGATACTTGCGCACAATAAGAACATGTCATCTCTTTATAAGAACAGAACAGAACAGAACATGTGCCTTTATTATGAGTTGCACTATGTACATCGTCAGTATAACAAAACAAACAAAGCATTATTAAGATTCATGTCACGTTTAATGTTAATCATATAATTTCAGTACATACGCTAAGCATTACAGTACATACGGTTTAGCTGCTTGTCTTTATTATAAAACATGTTACATTTGACTACTATATACATATACATTGTGTTTATTCAGAATGTTGAAGTCTGTGTCTCTGTTTTTCGAGAATGAACTTACATTTAACAACGAGTTTTTTTTTATTTATTGCGTATTTCATAAAAAGAGACATTTTAATTAATGTGGACTTGTTATCAATTATCAATGCCCAACATCTCCAAAAATCGATGGGGGAAGGTAATAGTACTTTGGTACATATTTTTGATTATACGGACTTAACAAGTCCTTAGCACATAGTATCACTTCAATTTCATTACAGTCTGGATCTCCCATCAAGGAGTACATATCTGCCAACTAAGACTTAGTATGTCCTACTAGGGAGATATTGAATTATTAACTCATAACCATCAATGAGAAAATAAGTGCTGTGGATAAATGGTAGAACTTCTCCAAACAAAATTCAACTTATATTTGATGACTTGTACACGTAGGAAAGCAGGACATCTTTTATCGTAGAAAAGCGGCAGACACAAACTTGCATTTTAAACATTTATGACAAATTATCTTGCATTTAGAACTGACAAAACGGTTCATAAATGCAGTTAATAAAGAATAATGGTTGACACGGTTTAGTCGCCAGTTCAGAACATAGCGGCCTGCCATTTTTCTTACTTAGTAAAAAACACTTTAGGAAACTAAATATTATTGGTTCATAAAATATCATGTTTATAAGCTTGTTAACTCCAAGAAATGGTATGACATGTGCACTAAATTAGGATTCTAACTGCTTACCGGTATACATCATAGCGGCAAGCCATTTTGAAAACATTCTGTGACTTTTTGTCATTTGTATGCAATTGTTTGTTTGCAAAAGAGAAGAATGATGTTTTTATTTTTTCAACAGTTATCCTTGGAGATTTTTTGAAAATATTTCTATATTTAAAAAGCTTAATAACATTAATTAAATTATTTTTGTTCGTGGTTAGTGTTGCTATAATTATATTAGTGGTGTAATTATTATGATTACATAAGTAATTAGTTGTTTAATCATAACAGATATTTGTGTAATCATGATGGTTATTGGTGTCATCATTACGATAAGTGGTGTAATCATTAAGGTTAGTGGTGTAACTAGTATTATCATTATGGTTAGTGGTGTTATCATTATGGTTCGTGATGAAATCATTGTTACTGTTGTTATCATTGTATTCGTGGTGTTATCGTACCGGTTATTGGTGTAATCATGTTGGTAAGTGGTGTAATCATTAGGATTTGTTGTGTAATCATAACGGTCATAACGATTGATATAATCATTTTGGTCAGTGGTGTAATCATTAGGATTTGTGGTGTAATCATAGCGGTCATAACGATTGATGTAATCATCATGGTTAGTGGTGTAATTATTGCCAAATATATGAATTAGAATTTTGCGATTTATTTAAGCATGCATTTCGCATTATCCCATTGTTGATGTTATATTATAAAAAGCACAATAAGTTCAATAATCAAACATGAAAGCTAGCAACTGCACGTTAATGGAGGTTACATGTAGTCTTAGTTCTAAATGATGACTGCGGAGGATACATACAACCTTAGGCATCTATACTTAAGTCTTGAAGAGGGATGGAAGACGGAAACCCTGTAGTCAAACCACTTATACGAACATGTAAACAAATTATTATGTCCACTTTGTGATTTTATTTATTTACTTTTTGTTTTGATGGGGGGTGACCTTGATTTTATTTGGCGCGAGGTAGGAAAGCCGTTTTGACCACGCATCACTTGCATAAACTTCCATAACAATGCCGAGTGTCATTATGCTCCGAAATATTGACACTGCAGATAGTATTATGTGATCAAAAATGAAAATGTTTGTCGGCGTATTTATGTCATATCACAACAAAGAACATGAATAGACGATCCATTAAAGCAGATGTGTTGTTGTGTTTAAATATTGGTTTGTTTAAAGAATTATAAGGCAGCCACGTCGGATATTGCTACGGTTATATTTAAATATTCAATAAATCGCTCGAGCGGAAGTTTCAACAACACGATAGCGAGTCTTAACAAATAAAAGTATACACGTGGTTCGTTTGATTTCAATCATCGGAATCGTAGACACTCGTTTTGTAACCATTTAAACAGTTATACAAACCGTCGCACGTCTATGCTTACCGAGTAGGTACATTTTTTGCTATGGCATGCATACCTGCTGAATTGCAAAATTGGAACTCTATATTGCAGATGGCAATCATATATTCTACAGCGCAATAGAGCTTAAGATCGATATGGAAACGGATGTTGTATATAACAATGGCACTTATTTGGAGATTCATTATTATACACCATACAAAAACTCACGGCGCGACTCAAAATGAATTCTTTCGAATAAATAAACTTATGCTTTAGTTAATTTATTACCACAACTTTATCATTTATATGCACTCATAATAATATCAACAGGTTTAGCAAAATGAGCTTTCGGTACATGGGTAAGTCGCATAAAGGTTATAAACAAAAATGGCACCGATCATTTCATTCTTGAAAACGATAAAATTGTTGCGGGTTTATTCGAATGAACGACATACTTTCTAGTTTACATGTGAAAAGAAAACACTAATACGGTCATTAGCAAATAAGTTCAATAATTTGACATGTTTTGTTGACTTTCATCAATAAATCGTTTACAAACAAGCGAGTGTCACGCCTTACTAATGTAGTTGACACAGCCAAGGTGAGAAAAGTCTATACTTCCCGTTGGTACCCATAATGCATTGCGTCAATTGCCACTTCCGTTTCTTGCGCTACTTACCCGCCTCTGAGCTTGCATTTGTTGCCAAACCGGAAACCAGGCGTTTGAAAATGTACAATTCGTTTCTGGTTCTGTTTTGAAACATTTCGTAACCGTTGATCTGTTTAGAGTGGCACAATAATAACAACGTTAGAATAAATCCATTTGTTAGCGCGTTTAATAAAAAGATGGTTCGTAGTGGAGATTATTGTTTGTGTTAAATACAAATATTGGTTCACAATACAAGTTTTGACATTATATGATGGTCCTTTAGCACTAACTATATCGCCTATTAAACGAGCTTATTGTGTCACCTATATATTCACAGCGTTCCGTGTTTATTTTAGCTTATTGCAATAGTAGTTATTTCGATAACTTTATTGTTAAATGCTGTATGTATAACCTGTTCGAAAACTTATTGGTAGTATTGTAATATACACAAGCGCATGAGTGCATATTTAATTTTATTTAATACGAACGACAAGGTAAAATATGAAATATTCTCACAGACAAATAAGTAGTGTGTATACGATGGCTTCAAGCAAGAATGTGCGATTGATAAATATTAAGGACTACTACGATTACAAAGCGTTCTCCCTAATGTAACAAGTTCTTATCAAACCATGCGAAAGAAAATAAAATATTACCGGACATGAGGTCCGATAATTTTTAAAATTAACCAGACCTCACCAGATTTTTCCGGACTTCGTTCTTCTTTTACAAAACAATAGAAAATACCCTTTATATTTTTACTTTTATTATTATGACTTTCACAATGTTTAACAATTAAAAAAACAATAAAATAACGACTTAATTTAAACCCGTTCTTTGAAAACATATGGGCAACCTTTCAGTCAAAAGTGAACAAAGCTTTGCGATTTTTTTTATATTACAAGTTATTTTAAACAGGAATATAAAACACCAGTACTCTCAGTGGGGGTAAGCACGTGACGAATAAAATGGCGACGCCAGTGCCGAAACAGGTATTTTCACAGTTTAATACCCTTTTTTACTTTTATTTAATTTGTAATGCCGCTCATTTTCCAGCCATATCAGAAAGAAAGTGATATATATTTTTTTTCCAGTGCAAAATTGTATTCACTCCGTAGAATATTACATACATACAATACATACAAAGCTTTTTATATAGTATTATGAATTTCATATAACAAAGTATTTCATGTACAGCAATTTGGTAATTAAATTTATCACATGCCATACCCTGTTTCCCATGTAATATAAACATAACATATATTTTTTATATTACACATGTGTAATATACTTTTTAAGCGTTTTCATTGGCTTAGTTTTCGTTTATTGCCCAATCGCATTTTGTTATTTTGCTGAAATGACGTTGCAACGTCAAATGACGTCACGAAATGTAAACAACAATCGGGATTTATCATTATTTTTGCGTAAATATTTATTTAATTTGCTCATTTAAAAGCATGTGATAAAAAAGATCGGACACTCGTTGTCATATCATACCATATTTTATTAAACACGTCCAGGAAAATTCGTTAGTAAGCTCGCCAAAGGCTCGCTTACTAACAAAATTCCTGAACTCGTTTAATAAAATATGGTATGATATGACAACTCATGCCAGATCCTATATATAATATATAATCATATAATACTTATAATTGTCTTACACCCAAATATACATTCATATAAAATTATAATTGTGTTATAGTTCAAGTATTTAACAACAACAACAAACACTAGTTTGTACAATACAAACTAAATTAGTGTTGAATATAAGTATGTACATATCATTTAACATAAAAAAATGCACATAAGAAAGTTAAATAGTAAGTGCTGAATTGCATTATATACGAAAACTGATAATGCAGAGTTTACAACAACGACAACAAATACATATATTATAAGCATTATTTAAATTATCTGTTATGGTTAGTTATGTCATTATATGAAATGTCAGTAAATATTTTCACAAGGGACCATATTTTTAATTCTCATCTGATTTAATTGTACTTTTGTAAATTTCAAAAGTTGGTTTCATACTGTTTACAAGTCCGCACTTTGAAGGGATTCTGTTTTTTCTTTGACAATTAAAGATATACCGTTTAAGCTCTAGGAATACTATATTTAAATAATTCATTTTTGGATTCATAATTCCAAGTACTAGATCCTGACATGTAATGGGATTATGTATGCTTGGTCTACTTCTACGAACAATATCAACAACACATTTAATAATTTCTTGGGTATATGGATAGTACCAGAACAAGTGAATTATATTTTCAACTTCAAAATTACAGAATGTACATAGATCATTTGTAACAATTTTCATTTTGAACATTAGGGATTTTGTTCCCAATATTCTGTGGACTATTCTGCACTGGAGCCATCTGATATATGTTTCCTTAGTTAGATTGAAGACAATTGCATGTACTTGTTTCCAGTCGATATTTAAAAATTCTGAGTTCCATTTAGTGTTACAAGCTGGAATGTCATTGTTTTGAATTAATGTTTTATAAATATGTTTCTCTTCTTTAGGGCTGGTTACTATTTTTTTTTATGTAAGTTGGTAATATAGGTCCTTGAGTGTTTTTGTCAAAATTTTGCAATTCTTCAAAATTGTCAATGTATTTCTTTACAACGTTTATTAATCCTTGGTACAATAGGAAGTTAACGTTTGTTCCAACTTGTGTATCCAAAGATTCTTTGGAAATAAAGCAGTTTCTTTCTACCATTATGTCTCTCACAAACCGAATGCCTCTTTCATACAGACATTTAATAAAGATAAAGCTATTGCTCATTTGAAAATTATGATTATAAAAAAGAGGCATATCCAAAATATCATCACAATTTAATATTGGCAGCTTTTCAATATACAATATATAGTTTTTCAAAACATCAAGCCAAAATTTATTTTTCAAGTGTAAACATATTTTTTCGGCATACATTTTACCAGTATTGAATAATATTTTAAAATCTATTAACGATTTAGCCAGTGAATAACAATTTCCTTCGCCTGACACTATTCTTTTAAGCCATGTTATTTTCATGTAATTTTCAAAAGAACATATATCTACCATATTTAATCCACCTTCGTTATAATCCTTAACAATTACTGTTTTTTTAATTTTGCTCGGTCCTGCCCAAATGAAGTCATAAAAGTATTGATTTATTGTTTTCATGGTGTCTACGCTTGGTGTTGGTAGTGATACAAATAAATGAGTAAGTAAAGGTAGAAACAATGATTTAACAATGGTTATCTTTCCTAGAGGAGTAATATTTCTGCGATTCCAATGACTTATTGATCTTTTAATACTTTCGATTTTGTTTTCAAAATTTGTCATTACCATTTTGTCTAAATTAATATCAAACATTATCCCAAGAACTTTAAAGGTNCTGTATGGTGCTATTGTGCATATTTTCTATGTTTTCTATGTTGTAGATAGGTATACAGTACTGTAGTTTAATATTTTATATCAAAGTATTAATGTAGTTTAAATAGTCAATGTCCTTTTAGAGTGAATTGTTGAATTTCCATAGCCCTTTTCCATGTGCTACATCCTCAAAAATTATTTCTAGGTCGATGATGGAATGATCTGACTTATAACATGAATCAATAGTATATTTTCTAATTTTCGATTACAGATTATTTGAAGTTATGAAAAAAGTCTAGCCTGTTGTAATGGTGTTAACCGTCTCCATGTATATTGTTGGATAGTGCCATTTAGATATATGAAAGTATCAATTATATTGTTATCTCTTATAATAGATTGCAGTGTTTTTCTTGCATTTTTATTATTGTTAATGGATGTATACTTTTGATAATCCAAGTTGACATCTAATACACAATTAAAGTCTCCGCATATTATATATTTATCAGTATTAAAATCTGTTATTTTTGTAAAGAGGTCTGTAAAAAAAGTGGGCGTATCTGTATAGGGCCCGTATAATGTACATAAGGTAAAACTGTTTGTCATATATGTCAAATCTAAAAGTAAGTAGTTTCCAAGAGAGTCATTTTCAATTTTATTTACTGTGATTGGTAAGTTTTTTTTTAAACAACACGCAAATACCTCTTGAATTTGATTGCCCAAAACTAAAATAACATTCTCCGTTCCATTCTGAATATATTCTATTTTTCATATCAGGATTAAAATGGCAGTCTTGGAGACAATAAATATGTGCTTGTTTTGTTTAAAAAAAATCAAAGACATCTCTACGTTTTTTAGTGTTATTTAGGCCCCTACAGTTGTTTGAGATTAATTTCAGATTATCCATTTTTATACAGATGACAAAAGTGCTTTAACATATGATTCATAAAAACAGGTATCTTGGTATAATATATAAAATACAACAATCATAACTTTTAACTTCTGCATCTTAAAACACAAACGATTCAGCAAATTCAACACAAACATATAATATATGAACAAAAGAACAAAATGTACAAAAGGAGGCTTAATGTACAATGAATGATTGTGGTAACAATCAAACATATGGACTTATTTACATCAAAAATACATAATTTTACAATATATGTAGAATTTTTTACATTTTATTGTTTTGGTGGTGTATCCCTTATGGTGAACATAAAAAAGGAAAGAGTGACAAAAAATCTTCATGATTCACACAAACAAACCTGAATGAAACAGATTTTGATGGTCAGTTAATTCTGCATGCTTTTCAGAAGTTTATTTTTTAAATATTTAATACATGATGCAATAAATATTTTAAATGAAAGCTTAATTTATCTAGACATATTTTTTAAATAAAATCTACATCTACATATGCTTATTACAACACAAACATATGTGTTTAACATATAATTAAAAGAAGGTACAAAACATCCCTGATAGAATAAGAATTTTCATTGTCGTTCATATTTAATAGAGTTCTTAATAGTTTTTAACAAGAAAAGTTTAATTTATCTAAACATGTTTTTTTTAAACAAAAACTACATCTACACATACTTATTACAAACAAAAACATAATAATTATGTGTTTAACATATAATTAAAGCTGGGTACAAAAACATCCCTGATAAATAAAGGATTGTCATCAACGTGCATGTGTTGCATATATCAATTATATTCATTTATATATAGCCGTAACTAAGTTACGAAAGCGTATTTAAGCAGGCTAATTTTCGCGCATATTTATAAGACACATTCATGGACAAGAACAGTATGCAAATACATTTTTACAATAAAAATTGTAGCGCTGTGATTTATTTTCAATAATAAAAGATAATGAGAGCGTTGCAGCAAAAATGTAGATTGCAACCATAGTGGGCAAAAAGATAAAATTTGCAAGGACACTAAAGTCCTATAAATTGACCTACATAGGTCTATACTGGAAAATCAATTATTTAGTCTATATGAACTGAGTTGTAAAATAGCAATACACTGGGTATAGCTGTATTAAACTACTGTGTTGATTCTAATATATTTTAAACAGTAACTGATTAACTGTTATAACATTCTGTGATAGATTATTTAAATGGTCGAATATTGAAACCTCTTTAGTTATGATAATGTAATTCATATAAACATTCATGCAGCTTAAAAATTGTCAAGCATATATAGAGGGCATATACAAATGTTTTAAGTTGATAAATTGTAAGAATAATAGTATTGTCAATATTATTTGTTTTCAATACTGCAATGACAGCTGCACGATTATGTATCTAAATGTACCACACATTATGCAACAACAGTTTATTTCCAACGATTGACCTATTATGTACATATAGGAAAAAACAAATATTCATCCTGAATATACTATAGTTCATTCATAGTAATTCATATAAACATTCATGCAGCTTAAAACTTGCAATGACAGCTGCACGATTATGTATCTAAATGTACCACACATTATGCAACAACAGTTTATTTCCAACGATTGACCTATTATGTACATATAGGAAAAAACAAATATTCATCCTGAATATACTATAGTTCATTCATAGTAATTCATATAAACATTCATGCAGCTTAAAACTTGCAATGACAGCTGCACGATTATGTATCTTAATGTACCACACATTATGCAACAACAGTTTATTTCCAACGATTGACCTATTATGTACATATAGGAAAAAACAAATATTCATCCTGAATATACTATAGAACATTCATAGTAATTCATATAAACATTCATGCAGCTTAAAACTTGTCAAACATATATAGGGGGCATATACACATGTTTTGAGTTTATAAATTGTTAGAATAATTGTATTGTCAATATTTATTTTTCCCAATACTGCAATGACAGCTGCACGATAATGTATCTTAATGTACCACACATTATGCAACAACAGTGTTTATTTCTAACAATTGACCTATTATTTACATATAGGAAAAAACAAATATTCATCCTGAATATACTATAGTATAGACTAGAACTACACAGAGGATTTAACACAATCCCTTCATATATAATGGGTCTGGTTACATTGAACACAATTATATCATAGTATCATTAATTTATGGGTTTTTTTTACAGTAGATTTACAGACAAATACGTATTTCTTCTATAATAATTTGATAAATATACACATGCTTTCAAACTATTGCAGCACCTGTGTATAATTTTAAGATTTGTTGTGCTACTCAGGAGATAAAACTGCCATAAACTTAAGAAATTTGATAAAGACTAAGATCTTTTTAAGGTATAGATAGATAAAGACTATATAGGTATACTTTAAAATAGAAGGCAAAAATCTATAGTCAGTTTTTAGAACATAACCGATTATAGTATAGTTTGTATCTTTGTTTACATTTGCAAGTTTTCACTTTATCAAAATCCTTTTTGTTATGGATTATAGATTTTTTTTTCAATAGGTTTTATGGTAATTACAATGAAGGTGTTTAAGTGTTAGAACAGTTATTTACAATTTGCGAAAAAAAAACCACACACACACACATATACAAGCAGGTTCAACATATAATACAGGCATTAATTTGTAGTTTAAAAATGCCATCATAAAAGATATAGGATGTGATATTTGCTTTATATATCGACTTGAGTCGCGACAAACTGTCTTAGTGGGAGCTGTAATTTTGTCATACTGGTTGTTAAAATCCGTTTTATTTATAAGTTAAAAATTCTATCAAAGTAACATAAACATAACCCAGTCCTTATTAATTTTGTTTACATATTCCTAGTTTCGTGTTCAATGTTTAACCAAGGTTTACATATTGTTTTGTTGTTTTTTTTTGTCGGACTTGAGGTCCGGCAGTTTCGGAAATATTATCGGACCTCAGCCAATTTTATCGGATATGTCCTACGTCTTTCGCATGGTTGGTTTTTACTTTTGCGAAAGAACGACAAACTGTACTCTGACGCAACAATCGACTCTACAAAGAAGCCGACTTTAAATCTAAAAAATAACAACCGATATTAGCCCATTTCAACGCAAGCGATTCTCTCGTTTTCAAATCCAAACTTTAAACACTTTCACTCCATCGTTGAACATAACGACCTTGCTTTCCCGCCTAATGCAATTCTTAAACAATCTAAGCGGCATAGTAGAGTTGTATTTTAAATTCGACAGATAAAATCGCCTAGGCGCATTAGTAAATTATCTTAAAAATACACATCTGTCGATTATAAACCTTATCAAATAAATTCAATGTATCAAAAAGCTTTAATAAGGCGTCCATATACTGCGATCAGTAAAATTTTAAGTCAATACTACAACACCTGTTATTTGGTGCAATACGAGTCATTTATTTACAGACTTACTCATTTTTGTTGTAAATAATCGAGCTGACATTCTGATAAAATCACCTCGTTTCCAGAATATACCGGTAATTTAAGCTAGAGGGCCAAGCGGCCAAATGCCGCTCACCTGAGATTAAGGTTCATAGGGTTAAGCTTGCGTTAAAGTGCCATATCGTCAATATTCCCCCTAAATATACACGTAGACATGTATTAAGTCAATGGACATTCTCTCTTATCAAGCAAATATAACTGAACCCGTCCACCCCGGCAGCGATCAACAAAACAATACAACACTAACTTAACACTTAATTTAAGTTTGAAATATTGATGTGGTGAGATCTTTTAATTATAAGAACAACACCGTAGATTAGAAATGGGACATACAAAATCATTTAATACAAATGGATTACAACTTTAGAAAAAATACCCAGAACTGTTAAACATTTCCCAATAGATATGATACGTCTGTCAGATAAAGGCAAACACTCCTAAATGTGTAATACATATAACTATGTATGTTTTCTCATATGTTTACTTTAATATTATAATTAAATTTATTAATGATCACGTTATATTTTACACTGTTGTTAAGGTGCCTTATAGGCTTATAAGGCCGGGTGTTCTTTTATGCATTGTATATATGTCTGTAAATACCCTGTACGTAAACACGTGTCACTATAATAAAATATTATCTTAAAAAGATTATCTCTTATTATACTTAAATGTATTAATGCTGAAAATGTATAATGACCTTCTAGAAACCATTGATGAAGGACAAGTTACTATCGTGGTCATGGCTGACTTGAGTGCAGCGTTCGACACCATTGATATCTCAATACTTATATGCATGCTTCAGGACGAATTTGGAATGCATGGCATTCCCTTAAAATGGTTCAACTTTTATCTCACCAAAATGAAAGTGTTAGTCGAACATTCAACATCTTAAACTGAACAATTGCTTTTCGATGTACCCCAGGGTTCTTGTGCTGGACCAGTTATATTTGCCTTGTATATATCTGCTCTCAACAGAGTGGTTCAGAATTACCCGGCCGATGTTTACGGATATGCGGATGACCATTCAAAATTCAGACAGGTATTTCCGAAAAAAAGTCAACTGTTTTTTCCTGCAACTTGATAGTTGCCTGGAGGACGTCATTAAGTGGATGCCAACCTTCAAATTGAAAATCAACCAATTTAAAACTGAAATTATTGTAAATGGGACCAGGCAACAGTTGGCAAAACTTCTTCAAGCGTGGCTGTTGGTGGTTGCGAAGTGAAATTTGTCAATCATGCAAGAGATTTTGGTGTTATCATTGCCAACGCACTCAACTTTGACAAACACATCCAGAAACAGTGTCAGATTTACTATCAAAGCTATATGTAAACATTTTACAAAAGAGTCTACTTCATCATTAGTTCATTCGCATATTGACTTTTGCAATGGTCTTTTTAAGGAAGTTCCTGCTTTTCAAATCAATAAGAAACAGTGAATCCAAAATCATGCTGCAAGAGTATCGATAGTTAGTAACGCTTCTTTTGAAGAACCAATCACTGATCTCCGAAACAGGTACTCTGGCTTCCAGTAAAAGCCAGGGTGTTTTTCAAAATTTTAGTTGTTGCATTTCGTGTAATGAATGGTACAGCTCCAGTATGTCTTCGGAAAATGTTTGTACTTGCTCGAGGAAACTACAAATTAAGGTCACAAAATGAGACATCATTCTACACCCCTAGGCGACGAACAAAATAGGCTGATAGGTCTCTGTCCGTCGTCGGTCCAAAATTGTGGAACCAGATTTTCTCAAGAATTGACAGTCTGAAGCCACTTTTAGATCAAAAATGAAAAACATGTATATGGAAAATTTTACAAACAATGAGTGTACCAGTCGGATTAATATGAAGTCTGAATTTTTAAGCTATTTAACAGAAATGTATATTGTTTACAATTGTTCGTCTTATTAATCAATATGTAATTGTTAAGCGCAATAAAATGTATTGTATGTCAACAATATTTGCGCTATATAAATGCTATATATTTGTATTTGTATACCTGCATGAATCGCAGAATAAATGTTGAAATATTCGTACAACGATAACTTAGCAAAAGGTTTAAATTTTAATACAACGAATTAAACAAAAGAATAGCATCTCTTTTTACTCTGGCATCCACATTTCGTATGGTAACACAAAATGGGAAAGAAACAGTTTCACAATACAGCTGGAAATATATAGATCAGTTTACAATAGTTTAAGTTTATAATTGCAGCTGTTTAGGATCCGCTCTGCTTATCCCGTTGCATGATCCACGTAGTAAAGTATAATGCATTATTATATTACTGAGAATATTGGATAACCATAAAGGACCATAATGTATAATCTTTATCCTTCACGACTAACGCGTAAAAGTCATACCAATCGAACTATAGCGTTTTATAAGCCAATCAACCATTTTTGATACAAAGGTATGTGTTAAGTTAAACACCACTGTTGCTATTTTACAATAGTGCACAGTATGTTTGTCTGATTAGCTTGTCCTTTTCCGGGGGAGGTGGGGGGGGGGCTTTTTTGTTTTTGTGATGTTGTATGTGGATAATTTTCAGGTGCATTTGCGTTAAGAAACATGCGTTAGAACAAAAATAAATAAGTGTCCGATTTTAACTCCTTCCAAACCGTTTAAAAAGTAATACAATAATTTAATGCTAACGTGTATGAAATATATAAACACTTACTTAATAAAAACAAACAATAAAAGTTCTTGTTCGAAGTCACCACCACAATCTTAACTAACGTAAGTAGTACATGGATGTATTTCACGTCGCGTTACGGCAGCGTTAACACGTCACGTCGCATTAAACGTCGCCTCGCTCATCCCGTGTCGCTCATTACATAATTAATTCTCACTTCACATCATTTGAAGTAAGTATTTTGACGGCCGGAGTATTATAATGCGGAGATCAGTTCCCCGAGTCAACTCATTTGTTTTAACGGTCACATGGCACTAGACAACTAATGGTCGCCCATGGACGCTGACAGATGTTGTGTTGACTTTCCTAATCGCGGGTGACAACACCTGTATTATGCACCTAAATAAAACACCGGTGGAAATAATACGGCGAGCGTTATCGCGTAAATAATGCGAGATTGTAACAGAACTGATGTGCACTGTGAAATATAAATGATTGTTTGTGTAACATGTAATTAGATCCGAAGAACCACAAAACAGATAAATATTAAGATACTTATTGGACAGAAAAGAATTCTTAGTTTATTTCAGTGTCAAGTCCGTCGTGTGAATAATGCATCAAAGTTGTCGTACTCAGCTCTATTTAGTAGTACCGTATTTCACGATTTCCGCTTCAACCACGAATTCGGAATAACTACAGTAAAGTACAAAACATGCGTGCTTCGGTAAAGTCTGGCGAGGTCACAGACAGACTGAATTTATGCGTAATACGTATACGATTCGGTAAATAATGTTTTTGTTGACAATAATTGTCTCAAGTAAAATAAGTTATAAACACCTACCCTTCTAAATACATGCACAGTTGGTAGGATTTTTTTCAGAATGTCGCTTTGAGGGTATTCATAAGTTAAATTATTTAGTAAGATCATATATGTGTTGTTGTTTCCATAATGACCTTCTAGTACTCGGTGTGCTCTGTATGAAACAATTAAGGCGCGCTCTGATAAAAAGGGGATTTAATGCAAGTGCGTCAAGTTTCGTCCCAGATTAACCTGTGCAGTCCACACAGGCTAATCAGGGACGCCAGGACTTGGGACTTTCCGCTTTTATTGTATTGTTTCGTTTAAAGGAAGAATCTTCTTGAAGAAAACCAGTTTAGACGCAAAGTGTTGTCCCTGATAAGTCTGAGTTCACAGAGCGCGACCAAAATTTATTTTAAGTATCAAATTACTCTCCAGACTTTTACTTTTGCATGCGTCACCTTAACATCATTTACGTTTTTCACTGTTTGATTATATGCTCCATATTAAAAGCATTATCATGCTAACAGCAAGTTATTGTTGCAGCGTTAGTACTACACTTTGTCTCTGGTGCTTCCTGTCTCGCCATCAGTAATAGGTCTAGTTTAAATAGTGGACCGAAGCGCCCGAATATTAGGTTTTCCATTGTAATTAATTGTGTGTTAAATAAGCGAAAGGAAGTGAGAAGTACCTACCTATTTTTTAAGAAATAATTCGTCTACGTTATAGTTTGTTGTCGAATAACCCACGCCCGGAAGTTAAGATGCGTACGGATTAAATCACGAGTGCGAAGCACGAGTGATTTGAAACCACGCATCTAAACTTCCGGCCTTGGGTTATTCGACAACAAACTATAACGTACACGAATTATTTCGATTCTAACACGGTTTTTACTAAAGATTTAAACAATGTATTTTATTTTTCTTGTGTACTTTTTTATGTAAAGTACCGCTCATAAAAATAACTTTTGACTGTTATGTCGATCAGATCTCCGCCCTCAATAACAGCCAAACTGGATGGAAAAAACGTGTCATTTCTCCGTTTGCTTAAATAAGAACAACAACAACTTGTGTAACCTTACATGTTTTCATTGTACAATTTAAATTCACGCAAGAGTGTTACAGCTACAACGATAACAACACTGTATATGTTACAATAAATTCATTCATATAATACCGGATTAATACGCTGGTTGAAAATGCATCGGCATGTTTTGTTTAGTTACAGCGCGCCCGCCCATAATTATTGCAGAATAACCCATAGACGATTTTCTTCTTTGTTTATATGAAATTTGTTAGAATTTTATATATACAAATACACACATGTATAGGACATAGTGTTGTGTCAATCATTTACTTTCATCGGGCGCTGATTGTCGAAATAAATACCCATTAAATAAAGTAAGCTTTATTTCCGCATTGCTTGGATTTACCTGTCATGCTTAGTATAATGCCGTCGTTTTTTAATTTTAGTGACGTCATTTTATGTTTTTATTTTATGCTTATGCCGGTGGTTTATAGAGAAATATAAGAGAATTAAAACTGATAATTCAAACAGTGAAAATTATCGATAATTGTCATTGTTTTACCGGAACTATTTTTTCAAAAATACAAAAATAATCATTTGTAAGCATAAAATAAAAATGAAATTTGTTGGATTCGGTGGAATATCGATTTTAATTCACTCGTGATGATATCAAAAATATATTTTCTATGATCACTCGTTAATAAAATCGATATTCCACCAAATACAACAAATATGCTTTATTTCATTGTGTCGTTTTCCAAGCAAGGCTCGTGAATATGTATAAACCTCGTGGTTCCTAACCTCATAATAATTATGTTCTACTTGCTTTTCTATGATCACTCGTTAATAAAATCGATATTCCATCAAATACAACACATATGCTTTATTTCATTGTGTTGTTTTCCAAGCAAGGCTCGTGAACATGTATAAACCTCGCGGTTCCTAACCTCATAATCATTATGTTCTGCTTGCGTAAGAACCTCCTGGATCGAAACCCCTTTTCAAAAATTGTCATTGTTATATCAATTGATATATCATTATTACCATTGTTATGATGGTATTTATAAGAAATTCAATCTGATTTTTATTCACATTGCGAAGCGTTTTTTTTTTTTAATATATAGGTGAAGAGTAAAAGCGTTTTGGCCACTTTCATAGCGTTTTGCGCTCGGATATTCTTTTTTTGGCGCCACAGATAAGCGTCTCGTGAAAGCCACGAAAACGATCAATATTTATCAATTTATTGTTAATACGCTAGTGGCAATATATAAATAATAACACATTTTGATGTTGTGGACACTAAAACAATTAGCCTCTCTCATGTCGGACCCATTTGGGCGCCAACTATTTTACGAAACAGACGAAACCATTGAAACCCAATAAGAACCGAACATTGTATTTATTACACCCGTCTGAGTTTACGCGCCCTGGGCTAGAAGTGTCTGGAATCGCACTGCGTGTACAAAATACAAGACGTCTGTATATTTACAAAGGCCAAATTTCCAGAAGAAGTACGTAAAACGAATCCATTTCCATCAAAATAATCTAATCACATTCATCTGATGTGCTCCACGCGCTTTCAGATATTTGCCCGCCAAATCTCGTCGCAATCACGTGACTTATCAGTAACTGATCTCATGAACAAACATGGCCGCCAACGAAGTTTTTCAGAAGTTGATTATTTATTCTGGCTGTTTATCTAATTTGTTTATGTGTTGAAAAATAAACGCGAATGTTTATACCCCCAACTACGAATGGGAACACGAGATCACATTCTGGAAATTCTAAGCTTAGAATTAGATTTGGAGTGCAAACTTAAAAATAAAGGATGAAACTAATGTTAGTGTATACGTATATTCTTTCAGTTAAATAGTACCTTCTTAGTAAGCGTACCGTGCTATGGTCTTTACTATTTTTGCATTCAACTATATCAATACTAGGAGATACTAAGTCCTGATTAGTATATATTATCTCCTATAATTAGATCATACTAACGCATAATAAAAACTTGTTATCTCTTTATTAGAAGTTAACAAGTCCTTATTAGCACATAGTATTATTTTATTACAGTCTGATCTCCCATCAAGGAGTACGAACCTTTTAACTAGGACTAACTATGTCCTACAAAGAAAATTGTATATAAATAAATATATTTCTGGAAAAGACCAAATATGATAAATTTAATTGAATTAATGTAATCTGAAATTACAACTAACAACAGAAACTTAGCCATGTTTGTACATAAAGCATTACGTCGAAGAAACCGGTATAAATATTATTATGATTAATTGTGTATACATGTAATTTATTACTCAAACTTGACTTATCGCTCTCTTGTAGATTCGTCTTTGTTGTTTTTTATGTTATCGTTATAACATTGTTAAATAGATTATAAATGCTGTTATCCAATTGTCCTAGACCTTTTCATGTTGTGATTTTTTTTAACAACTTAGAAATTCAATACTGATCACATGTCATGCCTTTATATATGTTATTATGTTTTGAACATGTACACTCGTTGACCCTATGTCTATTGTATATTGAATAAACCATATTACAGTTTTAACTCATAACCATAAATTATAAAATAAGTGCTGTGGATAAATGGAAGAACTTCTCCAAACAAACTCCAACTTATCTTTGATGACTTGTACACGTTAACAAGCAGGACACATTATATCGTACCGTAGAAAAGCGGCAGACAAAAACTTGCATTTTAAACATTTATGACAAATTATCTTGTATTTAGAACTGACATAACGGTTCATGAATGCAGTTAATAAAGAATAATGTTTGACACGGGTTAATCGCCAGACCAACAACATAGCGACCTGCCATTTTTCTGAGTTAGCAAAAAACTTTCTAGGAAACTAAATATTATTGGTTCATAAAATATTATGTTTATAAGCTTGCTAACTCCAAGAAATGGTATGACATGTGCACTAAATTAGGATTATAACTGCGTACCGATATATATCATAGCGGCAAGCCATTTTGAAAACATGTTGTGACTTTTTGTCATTGTTCTGCAATTGTTTGTTTGCAAAAGAGAATAATGACGCAAGTGATTTATTTAACAGTTAAATTGATGTAATGGTTATTGGTGTAATCATTAAGGTAAGCGGTGTAATCATTAAGAATATTGGTGTTATCATTAAGGTTAGTGTTGTTATAATATGGTTCGAGATGTAATCTTATGGTTAGTGGTGTAATAATTACGGTGAGTGGTGTAATCATTACGGTGAGTGTAGTAATCATTACGGTGAATGGTGTAATCATTACGGTGAGTGGTGCAAGCATTAAGGTTAGTGATGTTACCATTATGGTTCGTGATGTAATCATTATGGTTCGTGGTGTAATCATGGTTACTGATGTATTCCTTTTATTAGTGGTGTAATCGTAACGGTTATAGGTGTAATCATTCTGGTTATTGGTGTATTCATTATGATTAGTAGTGCAATCATAACGGTAATAACGGTTATTGATGTCATCATCACGGTTAGTGGTGTAATTATTACCAAATATATGAATTAGACTGGTGCAATTTATTTCAGAATGCATTTCGCATTTACCATCTTTGATGTCATATTGTGTAAAGAACAAATTGAACAATCATTCATAATAGCTAGCAACTGCTATTTTTTTTTTAAATTATTATTGTTATTTAAAGCTTAAAACTTACAAAACAATGGTGTGCAGTTTGGATACGAAGTTTTCCTAGCACCAAAGGCGTGCTATAAAACACATCCTTATTTATTTTGAAACAATGCATAGCTTCATTTTTATACTATAACACCTGCTTGATTTTCTCAGTAACGCTATACAACTTACACCTGTGCGCTGCCTCTATCCCTCAGGTACTCCGGGGCTCAGAAGGTCACATTGACCTATGTGGCGCGTTAATGGAGGTAACATGTTGTCTTAGTTTTGAATGATGACTGAAGAGGCTACATACAACCTTAGGCATCTACACTAAAGTCTTGAAGAGGGATGGAAGACGGAAACCCTGTAGTAAAACCAACCTGTTGTAGGAAATTAACACTTTTACGAACATGGAAACAAATTATTATGTCCACTTTGTGATTTTATTTATTTACTCTTTGTTTTGAAGTGGGTGCCTTGATTTTTTTGGCGCGTGGTAGGAAAGCCGTTTTGACCACGCATCACTCGCATAATCTTCCATAACAATGCCGAGTGTCATTATGCTCCGAAATATTGACACTGCAGATAGTATTATGTGATCAAAAATGAAAATGTTTGTCGGCGTATTTATTTCATATCCCAACAAAGAACACGAATAGACGATCCATACAAGCAGATGTGTTGTTGTATTTAATATTGGTTTGTTTAAAGAATTATAAGGCAGCCACGTGGGACCTTGATACGGTTATATTGTCTCTTGCATCATGTATAAGAAGATAGTTTAAAGTACGCTAAATCATAATGTTATTATTTATAATAAAGCAGTCATTGATATGTGCAACTAACTTACATATTTTTCTTAAGATCATATCGCGTTTAACGCAAAAATAGCTCTAATCGATATGTGTAATGAACTATTTGTAACTCATTTTATATTTATACTGCAACATTTTGTCTCCATAAATATTGTTTTAATTTATCTGATTTTTTCTCGTCGTTTAAGCCTATTTTGAACCAATATATAAAGTTGTTTACGTATATTATTTGACACAAGAATACATACTGTAAAAATGTTTGAAGTTCGAAGCCACCTACATGGAAATACATGTTTGTTGTTATGGTTGTACACAAATATAATATGTACTATGCAAATTCTGTTAATCCTTTTCAGATAAATGTTTATAGTATATTATTTCACACACGAATACATAATGTGAAAATATTTGAAGTTCGAAGTCACCTACATGGAAATACATGTTTGTTGTTATTGTTGTAAATAAATATAATATGAACTATGCAAATTTTTTCTTGCACGTCACTTACATCTATGTTAATCCTTTTCAGATTAATGTTTGTAATATTTCATGTTCCTTTCACTTTTTCACGCTATAATTATATTGTTGGCTATAAGTATGCATTGTGCTATTTTATGCCAGAATAAAGATATGGATATATTAAAATGTTCAGTACGTCGCTCGAGCGGAAGTTCCAAAAACACAATCGCGAGTCTTAAAAAAATAAAAGTATACGCGTAGCTGGTTTGATTTTGTAGACACTCATTTTGTAATCCTTTAAAAAATTCTACAAACCGTCGCACGTCTATGATTACCGAGTTAGTTTATGTTTTGCTATGGCATGCAAACCTGAATTAGAAAATTAAAAAAAAACATATTGCAGATGGCGATCATATATTTAACAGCACAATAGAGCTAACGATCGATATGGAAACGGATACTGTATATAACATGTGCATTAATTTGATGATTAATTATTACACACCATACACAAACTTTCGGCGCGAC
Organism: Dreissena rostriformis; assembly: GCA_007657795.1. Lineage (NCBI taxonomy): Eukaryota > Metazoa > Mollusca > Bivalvia > Myida > Dreissenidae > Dreissena > Dreissena rostriformis. Next base: position 54,322 of record VMBQ01004151.1, on the reverse strand, counting down.
TCGAATAAATAAACATAATGGTTTATTAAATTTACTACCACTTTATAATTTATATTCGTTCATAATAAAAGCATCAGGTTTAGCAAAATGAGCCATTAACACATGGGAAAGCCGCAAAAAGGTAAGAAACAAAGATGGAACCGAGCATTTCATTCTTGAAAAAGCTTAAATTGTTGCGGGTTTATTCGAATGAACGACATACTTTATAGTTTACATGTGAAAAGACAACACAAATACGGTCATTAGCAAATAAGTTCAATAATTCGACATTTTTTGTTGACTTTCATTAATAAATCGTTTACAAACAAGCGAGTGTCACGCCTTACTAATGTAGTTGACACAGCCCAGGTAAGAAAAGTCTATACTTCACGTGGGTACCCATAATGCATTGCGTCAATTGCCACTTCCGTTTCTTGCGCTACTTATCCGCCTCTGAGCTTGCATTTGTTGCCAAAGCGGAAACCAGGCGTTTGAAAATGTACAATTCGTTTCTGGTTCTGTTTTGAAACATTTCGTAACCGTTGATTTGTTTATAGTTGCACAATAATAACAACGTTAGAATAAATCAAGTTGTTAGCGCGTTTTATCAAAAGATGATTCGTAGTGGAGATTGTTGTTTGTGTTTAATACAAATATTGATTCACAATACAATTTTTGCCGTTATTTGATGGTCATTTCGCTTACAAAATCGCTTATTTAACTAGCTCATTGTGTCACCTATATATTCACGGCGTTACCTGTTTATTTAACAGTATTGCAAACAGTTATTTTGATAACTTTATTTTTAATTGCTGTATGTTTAACCTGTTCGAAAACCTATTGGTAATATTGTATTAAAAACAAGCGCGTGGTTGTATATTTCATTCTATTTTTATTTAACATGGGCGACTTGGTCAAATATTAAATTTGATCTCTTACAGATAAATAGTGTGTATACGATGACTTTGAATAAGAATGTGAGATTTATTAACAAAAAATAAGGACCATCGTACTACGATAACGAAGCGTTCTCCCTAATGAAACACGTTTTTACTTTTGAGAAGTAACGATAAACTGCGTACAAAGTGTACTTTCACGCGGCAATAGACTCTACAAAGAAGCCGACTTTAATTCTAAAAAATAACAACCGATATTAGCCCATTTCAACGCAAGCGTTTCTCTCATTTTAAAATCCAAACTTTAAACACTTTCAGTCCATCGTTGTACATAACGACCCTGCTTTCCCGCCTAACTAAATTCTTAAACAATCTTAAACATGTTCAAGTTGCCACATCAAAGCGGCATAGTAGAGTTGTATTTTAAAATCGACAGATAGAATCGGCTAGGCGCATTAGTAAATTATCTTAAAAATACACATCTGTCGATTATAAACCTAATCAAATAAATTCAATGTATCAAAAAGCCTTAATAGGGCGTCCACATACCGCGGTCAGTAAAATTTTAAGTCAATACTACAACACCTGGTATTTGGTGCAATACGAGTCATTTATTGACAAACTGACTCATTTTAATAGTAAATATTCGAGCTGACATTCTGATACAATCACGTCGTTAAAAGTTCACGCTAGAGGGCCCTTAAGGCCATATGCCGCTCACCTGAGATGAGGGTACAACGGGTTTTTCGAAGGGGATATCGACAGTTTTCCCCTTAAATATAGACACGTTCTACGTCAATTCATATTCTCTCTTTTCAGGCGATATTTATATAGAAGCAATGTTAATATATACTTATGACATTGTTAAGAAAAATAAATACAATTGCAAAACATACTTTTGCGATTCACGCCTGCAGTGTGACTCGAACTCACGTCTACAAAATAGAATACTTCGAGCATTACATTTGTTTACTACATTAAAGTTCCGTTATCGATAGTGTGCATTACAGAATTACTATACAACTACTACCACTGAATTTCCGGGCCCGTTAAGTGTCCATGGTGACAATATAAATGACATTTGACAAATTAATATAGTAATATGCGTTTATAAAAATGAGACATAGGTGTTAGGCTACCACTTCCTAAAACGTTTAACAAAGATAAATGTATGTTTGAAAATAAAATACCGTAATTACCGTCGATATGCTATTTTTAACATGTTTTTCTTCAATTCGCCCTCATAACTTAGACTGTATTCCCACATGGCGCAGTTTGAAATACGACCGAGATATTACTGAACCAACTGCTCGGGGCAACGTAAATGAAGACTTTGCGATATATAAGAACTTGAAGGGTGTTTGCAAACTTTTTTTTTAATACAGACTCAGCCATATTGTATAAGAAAATCTGCCCCGCTCCGAGGAAGCCATGATTTTCAACGGAGCGGAGTTGTTTAAAAATCATTCAAGATATCAATATTCTGAGCAATATTCAGATTCATTCGGTAAATTCAATGTGATTTCTAGACTGTTCTTGAGTTTTTTTTAACGCCATGTAAGGATAACAAATCCATGAGATTTTTAGTGTATTCTTGAGCCTTTTTAGTCGCCATGTAATGATAACAAATCCATGAGATTTCTATAGTGTTCTTGAGCCTTTTCAATCGCCATGTAAGGATATCTGAATCCCCGGCGGCCATCGGTTCGGATCCTTTTCACTCGCCCAGAATATAGAATGAACACATACTCTGAGCATTCAATTAAAACTGCACCCCCTAAAGGCCATGTTTTTTTCAAGGCAGCAGCAACATTTTCGAATTCGACTGAGGTATCATTAAAACAAACGTGGTTAGCAGGTTTCGAGTTTAATGGGCCCCAAAAAGTTTTTTGCATGGTAGTTTAAAAAGTTTTTATGAAGCCAGTTTGAGAAAAACTGCCCCACCATCGGTGATGACCATGTATCTTTAACAGAGGAAAACCATTTGGGAAACTACGCAGAAAAAAAAGAAAGAAAACTTGGCAAAAAAAGTGACCCCAGGAGTATCCACAAGCTTGTTCTTCCATTCGACCAGTGTTTACCTGAAACTGCATCTGACCTCACACTGTATCGGAAAAAAACGTGTATCATTGGGGAAAATGTTCTTGCAGTTTCATGAAAAACGACAAAACATGTGACATCTTGTAAATGTTGATGGCGGACGACAGTCAAAAGCTCGCTATGAGCAGGTTGTTCTCAGATTAGCTTAACATATGATTAATAACGGTGTTGAATTTTGATTTCAATAATACTTTATCATAATTATTGTATTTTCAATTTTCATTGACACCGTATTGAAGCATATGATTTTATAACTTTGGAGTTTTCCAATATTTTTGACACAGAATGAAAAAAAGCTATGAATGAATGAAGTTATAAATTATAAAATGCGAAACGATTGAAAAATATGGAATCTTCCTAATACTGATTTACTTTCGTTAAATTTTGTTTCATCACGTGGATCAGTTATTTCAACTACCAAATGCGTTCCGAAATTTAATTGTCCTGATGGCCGAGTCCTTAAGGCGATAGCTTTTAAATTCAAAGGACAACGTTCAGAGCCACAATGGAGACAAACAGTTTTCTTATTTTTTCTTTCTTAAATTATAATATTATATTCATGTTATTATATTGGAGCTCTACAGTTCCAATGTTTAAGTATTACTTATTCTAAATCTAACAATTTAAGACATTTACTGACAAACAAAAAATTCCTCAATCTGTAAACAAGTCCTTTTAATATATAAGAACCAAACAAACACCATTCCTACATGTTTATTCTATAAAAGTGAAAGACCCGCAACAGATTATACTGTTCATAATATTTCCCCGCATGCTTCTACATTTCTACAACAAACATGTACATTTGAAAACCCAAATAAATATGTCATGACATAAAATCATTTCTTATGTGACTTTGTAATTTTGTTTTTGGTTATAAAGCAGATGTTAATGTTCTCACTACATCAGGAAAAAATATAGTATCAATAGATTGCTATAAAGTTTAAACTACATCTATTATATATGTTTTATGGAAAGAAAAAAAAAATTACTTGTACACTTTATAAGGCGAACAAGTTTTCACAATTAACAAAAGAGATTGCGATCAACAAAACAATACAAAACTAACTTAACACAATTAAGTTTGAAATATTGATGTGATGAGATTTTTTTTTATTAGAAGAACTACACCGTAGATTAGAAATGGGACATACAAAAACATTAAATACAAATGGATTACAACTTAAGAAAAATTACCCAGAACTGTTAAACATTTCCCAATAGATATGATAAGTCTGTCAGTTAAAGGCAAACACTCCTAAGTGGGAAATCTATACATATAACTATGTAAGTTTCCTCATATGTTCACTTTAATATTATACTTAAATGTATTATTTCTTAAAATGTATAATGACTTTCTAGAAACCATTGATGAAGGACAAGTTACTATCGTGGTCATGGTTGACTTGAGTGCAGCGTTCGACACCATCGATATTCCAATACTTATTCGCATTCTTCAGGACGAATTTGGAATTCATAGCATTCCCTTAAAATGGTTCAACTTTTATCTCACCAAAATGAAGGTGTTAGTCGAACAGTCAACATCTTAAACTACACAATTGCTTCTCGATGTACCCCAGGGTTCTTGTGCCGGACCATTTATATTTACCTTGTATATTTCTCCTCTCAACAGAGTGGTTCAGAAATACCCGGCCGATCTTTACGGATATGCGGTAGACCATTCAACATTCAAACAGGTATTTCCGAAAATTAGTCAACTGTTTTTCTGCAACTTGATAGTTGCCTGGAGGACGTCATTAAGTGGGTGCCAACCTTCAAATTGAAAATGAACCAATTTAAAACTGAAATTATTGTAAAATGGGACCAGGCAACAGTTTGCGAAACTTCTTCAAGCGTGGCTGTTGGTGGTTGCGAAGTGAAATTTGTCAATCATGCAAGAGATGTTGGTGTTATCATGACTAACACACTCAACTTTGACAAACACATCCAGAAGAAGTGTCGATTGACTATCAAAGCTATATGTAAACATCTTACAAAAGAGTCTACTTCATCATTAGTTCATTCGCATATTGACTTTTGCAATGGTCTTATTACGGAAGATCCTGCTTATCAAATCAATAAGATACAGTGAATCCAAAATCATGCTGCAAGAGTACCGATAGTTAGTAACGCTTCTTTTGAAGAACCAATCACTGATCTCCTAAAACAGCTACTCTGGCCTTCAGTAAAAGCCAGGGTGATTTTCAAAATCTTAGTTGTTGTATTTCGTGTAAATGGTACAGCTCCAGTAAATCTTAGGGAAATGTTTGCACTTGCTCGAGAAAACTACAAATTAAGGTAACAAAGTGAGACAACATTCTACACCCCTAGACGACGAACACAATTGGCTGATAGGTCTCTTTCCGTCGTCGGTCCAAAATTGTGGAACAATCTACCTGATTATCTCAAGAATTGTCAGTCTGAAGCCACTTTTAGATCAAGACTGAAAAACATGTGTATAGACAATTTTACCAACAATGAGCGTACCAGTTGGATTAATTTGAAGTCTGAATTTGTAAAGCTATTTAACAGATATGTATATTGTTCACCATGTTTTGTCCTAATGATTAATATGTAATTGTGAAGCGCAATTGAATGTGTCAATAATTTTTGCGCTATATAAATGCTATATATTTGTATTTGTATACGCGCTTGAATCGCAGAATAAATGTTGAAATATTTGTACAACGATAACTTAACAAAACGGTTTAAATTTTAATACAACGAATTAAACAAAAGAATAGCATCTCTTTTTTCAATGGCATCCAAATTTCGTATGGCAACACAAAATGGGAAAGAACCAGTTTCACAATACAGCCGGAAATATGCTGATCAGTTTACACTAGTTAAAGTTTATTAATGCAGCTGTTTAGGATCCGCTCTGCTTATCCCAATGCATGATCCACGTAGTTAAGTATAATTTATAATTATATTACTGAGGATCTTTGATAACAATACAAGGCCATAATGTATAATCTTTATCCTTCACGACTAACGCGTAAAAGTCACACTAATCGAACTATAGCGTTTTATAAGCCATTCCTGATACAAAGGTTTGTGTTAAGTTAAACACCACTGTTGCTCTTTTACAAAATTGAACACCATGTTTGTCTAATAAGCTTGTCCTTTTCCGGGGGACGGGGGATGGGGGGGCTTTTTTGTGTTTGTTCTGTTGTATGTGGATAATTTTCAGGTGCATCTGCGTTAAGAAATATGCGTTAGAACAAAAATACATAAGTGTCCGGTTTTAAATCCTTCCAAACCGTTTAAAAAGAAATAAAAAATGTAATGCTTTCCTGTATAAAATATATAAACACTTAATTAATAAATACAAGTTCTTGTTCAAAGTCACCACCACAATCTAAACTAACGTAAGTAGTACATGGATGCATTTCACGTTGCGTTACGGCAGCGTTAACCCGTCACGTTGCATTATACGTCGACTCGCTCATCCCGTGTCACTCATTACATAATTTAATTCTCACTTCACATCTCTTGAAGTAAATATTTTGACGGCCGGAGTATTATAATGCGGAGATCAGTTCCCCGAGTCAACTCATTTGTTTTAACGGTCACATGGAACTAGACAACTAATGGTCGCCCATGGACGCTGACAGATGTTGTGTTGACTTTCCTAATCGCGGGTGACAACACCTGTATCATGCACCAAAATAAAACACCGGTGAACATAATACGGCGAGCGTTATCGCGTAAATAATGCGAGATTGTAACAGAACTGATGTGCACTGTGAAATAAAAATGATTGTTTGTGTAACATGTAATTAGATCCGACGAACCACAAAACAGATAAATATTAAGATATGCATTGGACAGAAAAGAATTCTTAGTTTATTTCTGTGTCAAGTCCGTCGAGTGAATAATGCATCAAAGTTTGTCGTACTCAGCTCTATTTAGTAGTACCGTATTTCACGATTTCCGCTTCAACCACGAAATTCGGAATAACTACCGTTACGCACAAAACATGCGTGAAAGGTCAAGTCTGTCGAGGTCACAGACAAAATGAATTTATGCATAATTCATATTAAAATCGAAAAATAATGTTTTTTGGTTAATAATTGTCTCAAGAAATACAATGTATAAATACCTCTCCTTCTTTATACATACACAGTTGGTTGGATTTTTGCAGAATGTCGCTTTGAAGTAGTAAGATCATATAATATCACGTTGCAACGTCCTTTCACGAAAATAAGGTAACGCGATTGGTAAGTCGAACAAAAAGTATCCAATGAAAAAGCTAAAAAAGCTTTATTACACATTTTCATGGAATGACAAATCTTCATCAATTATATTAAAAGTATGCAGATGCTTTTTTACAATAAGCCAGAGGAGTCTTTAACAACGCATAAGCATTCAATGTTTTTTTTTTTTTTTAACATTTTGGGTGTGGGGCAGGGGTCCTTTGTATTGAGAAAAATGACATACTTTTTACTAAAACAGGGATATTGGTAGTAGTTTTTACGGTGTTGTTGGTTCATAAATGACCTTCTAGTAGTTCTACAATTGTATTTTAAGTATCAAATAACACTCCAGACTTTACTTTTAAATGCGTCACCTTAACAGCATTTAGTTTTTTACGGCTTGATTGCATGCTTTATAAAAAAACAAGCAATATCAGCCTAACAGCAAGTTTTTGTTGCCGTGTGAGTCACTGCACTTTGTCAGTCTGCTGCTTCCTGTCTCACCATCGGAAATAGGTCTAGTTTAAATGAGACTTGTTTTGGGAAAACTAGGCTGTATGCATGTGCGTAAAGTGTTTTCCCATATTAGCCTGTGTGCAGTCCGCACAGTCTGGATACGGACGACACTTTGCGCTTTTATAGTATTTTTCGTTTAAAGAAAGTCTCTTCTTTGAGAAAATCCAGTTTATGTGTGAATTGTCGTCCCTGATTAGCCTGTGCAGACCGCAAAGGCTAATCTGAGATGACACTTTGCGCACATGCATTTAGACCAGTTTTCTCAGAATGCGGCCGTAATAATGGACCGAAGAGCCCGGATATTAGGTTTTCGATTGTAATTAAGTGTGTGTTAAAGAAGCGAAAGGAAGTGAGATGTACATACTTGTTTTTTTTTTATAAATACAAATATAGGAGATATTGTTGGGTCAATCATTTACCTTCATCGGGCGCTGGTTGTCAAAATATATACCCTTAGTATAAACTAAGCTTTATTTCAGCATTCCTGGGATTAAGATGTCACGCACAGTATAATGTAGTAATGTTTATGACGTCATTTTATGTTTATCATGTTGTTTTCCAGAAAAGGCTCGTAAACATGTATAAACATCGCAGTTCCTAACCTCATAATCATAATGTTCTACTTGCTTTTAGTTTTAACTTATTTGTTTTAGATCGATTGCATCGAAAGTCTTAGGCTTATTAAAACGCTCTCGAGTCCGTTTACTTGGGGCTAGCACCAGTACTTGGTGTCTTTGAGGGAGATCTAAAGAACGCTCCCACAGTGGGGGATCGAACCAGTAACCTCCTGGTCGCTAGGGGGACACCATATACATTACGTCACGGCGACTTACTTGCTTTTGATTTCAATTAAAGTAAGAAGCTGATGGAGTGCAACCCTTTTCAAAGACTGTTATGATTGCATTATGTATATTATTATTATGGTATTTATAAAAAATTCAATCTGATTTTGTTTTCACATTGTGTAGCGTTGTTTAAATATATAGGTAAAAAGTAAAAGCGTTTCATTGGCCACTAACATAGCGTTTTGCGGTCGGATATTATTATTTTTTGGCGCCATAGATAAGCGTCTCGTGAAATCCATAAAAAGATCAATATTTATAAATTTATTGTTAATACGCTAGTGGCAATATATAAATAATTACATATTTTGATGTTGTGGACACTAAAACAATTAGCATCTCCCATGTCGGACCCATTTGGGCGCCAAACAGACGAAAACATTGAAACCCAATAAGAACCGAACATTGTATTTATTACAGCCGTCTGAGTTTACGCGCCCTGGGCTAGAAGTGTCTGGAATCGCACTGCGTGTACAAAATACAAGACGTCTGTATATTTACAAAGGCTAAATTTCCAGAAGAAGTACGTAAAACGAATCCATTTCCATCAAAATAATCTAATCACAGTCATCTGATGTGCTCCACGCGCTTTTCGATATTTGCTCGCCAAATCTCGTCGCAATCACGTGACTTATCAGTAACTAATCTCAGGAACAAACATGGTCGCCAACGAAGTTTTCGGAAGTTGATTATTTATTCTGGCTGTTTATCTAATTTGTTTATGTGCTGAAAAATAAACGCGAATGTTTATACCCCCAACAACGAATGCGAACATGAGAACACATTCTGGAAACTCTAAGCTTAGAAATAGATTTAGAGTGCCAACTAGTGAATACATGATGAAACTAATTTTAGTGTAAACGTATATTCTTTTATCAAAATAGTACAACATAGTACGCGTTCCCGTGCTACGGTCTGTACTATTTTTGTATTCCACTATATCGTTACTAAGAGATACTAACGCATAATAAGTATATGTCATCTCTTTATAAGAACAGAACATGTGCCTTTTTTATGACTTGCGCAATGTACATCGTCAGTACACAAAACAAACAAAGCATTATGTAGATTCATGTCACGTTATACGTTAATCATATAATTTCAGTACATACGGTATAGCTAGTCTTTATTATAAAACAATTTGACTACTATGTACATATACATTGTGTTAATTCATAATGTTTAAGTATGTGTCTCTGTTTTTCGAGAATGAACTGACATTTAAAAATGAGTTTTTTTTATTTTATTTAATGCGTATTTAATAAAAAGAGACATTTTAATGAATTGGGTCCTGTTATCAAGGCCCAACATTTCCCAAAATTTAAATATCGATGGGCGTTGGTAATAGTACGTTGGTACATATTTTTTGCGTATACGGAGTTAACCAGTCCTTAGCAAATAGTATCTCTTCAATTTCATTACAGTCTTGATCTCCCATCAAGGAGTACATATCTGCTAACTAGGGCTCAGTATGTCTTTCTAAGAAGATATTGAATTATTAATTCATAACCATAAATTAGAAAAAACATGTAAGTGCTGTGGATAAATGGTAGAACTTCTCCAAACAAAATCCAACTTAAAATATTGGATGACTTGTGCACGTAAGAAAGCAGGACACCTTCCATCGTAGAAAAGCGGCAGACACAAACTTGCATTTTAAACAGTTATGACAAATTATCTTGCATTTAGAACTGACAAAACGGTTCATGAATGCATTAAATAAAGAATAATGGTTGACACGGGGTTTCCGCCAGATCAACAATATAGCTGCCTGCCATTTTTCTTAGTTAGCAAAAAACTTTCAAGGAAACTAAATATTATTGGTTCATAAAATATACTGTTTATAAGCGTGTAAACTCCCAGACGTTGTGAATGTGGTATGACATGCGCACTAAATTAGGATTCTAACTGCTTACCGTTATATATCATTGCGGCAAACCAGTTTGAAAACATTCTGTGACTTTTTGTCATTTGTATGCAATTGTTTGTTTTCCAGAGATAAAAATGATGTTTGCGATTTATTCAACAGTTATCTTCTTGAAGAGATTTCTTTATTAACAAAGCTTAATAAATTAATTAAATAAGTTTTCATGGTAAGGGATGTACACATTATGGATAGTGGTGCAATCATTATGCTAAGTTGTTAAATCATAACGGATATTTGTGCAATCATTATGGTTATTAATGTAATCATTAAGGTTAGTGGTATTATCATTATGGTTCGTGATGTAATCATTGTGATTAGTGGTGTAATCATTATGGTGAGTTGTGTAATCATGGTTACTAATGTATTCCTTTTATTAGTGGTGTAATCGTAACGGTTATTGGTATACTCATTCTGGTTATTGGTGTAAACATTATGATTAGTTGTGCAATCATAACGGTCATAACGGTTATTGATGTAATCATCATGTATAGTGGTGTTATTATAACCAAATATTTTAATTAGAATTGTGCTATCTGTTTTAGCATATAATTCTCATTTTCCCATCTTTGATGTCATATTGTATTTAGCACAAGTTCAAGTTATTTAATGCTAAAAACTAACAACATAATATTGTGCAGTTTGTAACGAATTTTTCCTAGCACCAAAGGCGTGCTATAAAACACATCCTTATTTATTTTGAAACAATGCATAGCTTCATTTGTTGTACTACAACACCTGCTTGATTTTCTCAGTAACGTTGTACAACTCACACCTGCGCGCGGCCTCTATCCCCCAGGCACTTCCCGGGGCTCAGAAGGTCACCTCGACCTGTGTGGCTCGTTCATGAAGGTTACATGCAATCTTAGTTCTGATTGATGACTGCGGAGGCTACATACAACCTTAGGCATCTATACTAAAGTCTTGAAGAGGGATGGAAGACGGAAACCCTGTAATAAAACCAACTTTTTTTTTAGGAAATTACCACTTATATGAACATATAAACAAATTAGTATGTCTACTTTGTGATTTTTGTATTAACTCTTTGTTTTGATGGGTGGGGGCCTTCATTTTTTTTTGGCGCGAGGTAGGAAAGCCGTTTTGACCACGCATCACTTGCATAATCTTCCATAACAATGCCGAGTGTCATTATTCTCCGAAATATTGACACTGCAGATAGTATTATGTGATCAAAAACAAAAATGTTTGTCGGCGTATTTATGTCATATCCCAACAAAGAACACGAATAAACGATCCATTTAAGCAGATGTGTTGTTGTATTTAATATTGGTTTGTTTAAAGAATTATAAGGCAGCCACGTGGGACATTGATACGGTTATATTAAAATGTTCAGTCAATCGCTCGAGCGGAAGTTTCAAAAATACCATCGCGAGTCTTAAAAACAGTTAACGCGTGGCTTGTTAGATTTAGTTTAAACCTACTTATTTTAGCTCGATAACATGCAAAGCATGAGGCTTATTTGAAACGCTCTCGAGTCCGTTTCCTGGGAATAGAACCAGTAGTTGGTGTCTTTGGGGGGGGGAGATTTAAAGAACGCTCCCACTGTGGGGATCGAACTCGTGACCTCCCGATCTCTAGGCGGACACCATATCCGCCACGCCACGGCGACCTTGGCTTGTAAGATTTCGATCATCGAATTCGTAGACACTCATTTCGTAATCATTAAAAAGTTATACAAACCGTCGCACGTCTATGAATACCGAATAAGTACTGCTAAGGCTTGCAAATCTGCTGTACTGCAAAATTGAAAACCCATATAGCAGATGGCTATCATATATTTGACAGTAGAGCTAATACATGTATGTAAGATCACTAAGCTCGATTTGGCAACGGATGCAGTATATTACAATGGCACTTATGTGGAGATTCATAAAAAACTCACGGCGAGACTCAAAATGTATTCGTTCGAATAAATTAACATAATTAATTTATTTCCAAAAACTGTGTAATTCCACTCATAACAATAACAACAGATTTAGCAAAATGAGCCATCCTAAATAGTGAAAATGAAATACTTATTTGTTATATGATTATCATGGCCACTTGTCCAGATGCATAAGGACACAGATACGAAGAAATGAAAACGTTCTAACGGGGCGAAAATCTGTTGCTTAAATAACGCAGATCGCGGTCATCGGCACATGGGAAAGCCGCAAAAAGGTAAGAAGCAAAGTTGGCATAGAGCATATCATCCTCGAAAAAGCTAAAATTGTTGCGAGTTTATTCGAATAAACGACATACTTTCTAGTTTGCATGTGAAACGAAAACACAAATACGGTCATTAGCAAATACGTTCAATAACTGGACATGTTTTGTTGACTTTCATCAATAAATCGTTTACAAACAAGCGAGTGTCACGCCTTACTAATGTAGTTGACACAGCAGAGGTGAGAAAAGTCTATACTTCCCGTGGGTACCCATAATGCATAGCGTCAATTGCCACTTCCGTTTCTTGCGCTACTTACCCGCCTCTGAGCTGGCATTTGTTGCCAAAGCGGAAACCAGGCGTTTGAAAATGTACAATTCGTTTCTGGTTCTGTTTTGAAACATTTCGTAACCGTTGATCTGTTTATAGTGGCACAATAATAACAACGTTAGAATAAATCCCGTTTTTGGCCCTTTTTGTAAAAGATGGTTCGTATTGGAGATGAATGTTTGTGTTCAATACAAATATTGATTCACAGTAAAAGCTTTGACATTATTTGATGGTCATTTAGCACAAAATCGCTTATTAAACTAGCTTATTGTGTCACCTATATACTCACAGCATTCCGTGTTTATTTTAGCTTACTGCAAAAGCTATTTTGATAACTTTATTGTTAAATGCTGTATGTATAACCGCTTCGAAAACTGATTTGAAGTATTGTACTATAAACAAGCGCATGCTTGAATATTATATTTAAATTTATATGATAAGGACGACATGTTAAAAACTGAAATGTTCTCTCAAACAGATAAGAACAGAGTTTAAGGTGACTTTGAGTAAGAATGTGCGATGTATAACCATTAAGGACCACTACAATTACGAAGCGTTCTCCCTTATGTAATACGTTTTTACTTTAGTGAAGTAACTACCGATTGAGTACATGTTGTTTTTTCACGCGGCAATGGACTCTACGAAGACGCCGACTTTAATTCTAAAAAATAACAACCGATATAGGCCCATTTTAACGCAAGCGATTCTCTCAGTTTCAAATCCAAACTTTAAACACTTTCAGTCCATCGTTGAACATAACGACCATGCTTTTCCGCCTAAATAAATTCTTAAACAATCTTAAACATGTTCAAGTTGCCACATCAAAGCGGCGTAATAGGTTCTTGTTTTAAAATCTACAGATAGAATCGGCTAGGCGCATGAGTAAATTATCTTAAAAATACACACGTCTATCACATCTGTCGATTATAAACCTTATCAAATTAATTCAATGTATCAAGAAGTCTTAATGATGCGTCTACATACCGCGGTCAGTAAAAATTTAAGTAAAAACACAACACCTGTTATGTGGTGCAATACGAGTCTTTTTATTGACAAACTGACTAATTTTTATTGTGAATAATCGAGCTAACATTCTGATACAATCACGACGTTTCCTTGATATGATTTACTCTAGAGGGCCGTAAGGCCATAGAGGCCGCTCACCTCAGATTAAGGTTTAACGCGGGTTTTCGCTGGCGTAAAAAGGGGGGGGGGTATCGACAGTATTTCATCCTAAATATACACGTACACATGTAATAAGTCCATGGTTATTCTCTCTTTTCAAGCAAATACAACTGAATCCGTCCACCATCATCCCCCTTCTCCGGCAGCCAGAGGAGCGGATTACTTTTCTAACTCGCGCTGAATGTCACAAGAACAAACAACGGCAAGTTTCAAGAAGAAAAAAAACTTTTACAGCGATTACAAGATTTGAAAATAGCCACATACTTCAAACTGCACCATGTGAAGGCCATGTTTTCAACGGAGCGCCTTTTATTCATCTGGGATATCATTAGAACAAACGTGGTAAGCAAGTTTCGAGTTAAATGGGCCCAAAAAGTTATTTGTATGGTAGTTTTCAAACGATTTTCTGAATCCATGATGAGAAAAACTGCGCCACTATCGTTGATGACCATGTATCTTTAACGGAGGCAAACCATTTTGGAAACTTCCGTAACGCATAAATATCAGAACAATTGTGCTGAAAACGCAAATTTGGCAAAAAAAGTGACTCCATGAGTATCCACAAGCTTGTTCTTCTATTTGACCAGTTTTGACCTCATACTGCATCTGACCTCACACTGTATCGAAAAAAATATCATAGGGAAAAATGTTCTGGCAGTTTCATGAAAAACGGGCAAAACGTGTGCCATCTTGTAAATGTTGATGCGGACGACGGAAAAAAAGCTCGTTATGAGCAGGTTGTTCTCAGAAGAGCTTTACATATGATTTATAACGGTGTTCAATTTTGATTTCAATAATAATTTATCATTATAATTGTATTTTCGAATTTCATTGTCACCGTATTGAAGCATATGATTTTATAACATAAGTATGGTCCGAACACACGCTCAGGTTTAAAGGGACTTTCAGATTTCGAAATGACAGTTTTCCAAAATTTGTCACAGAATTAAAAAAAAAAGTTATGAAGTTATAAATTATAAAATGCGAAGCGATTGAAAAATACTGAATGTTTCTTATACTTTCGTTCAAAATTGTTACATCACGTGGATCGGTTATTTCAAGTATCAAATGCGTTCCGAAATTTAATAGTCCTGATGGCCGAGTCCTTAAGGTGATAGCTTTTACATTCAAAAGACAATGGTAAGAGCCCCAATGGGGACGAACCTGTTTCATGTTTTATTTACTTAAATTATAATATTATATTCATGTTATTATATTGGAGCTCTTCAGTTCCAATGTTTCAGTTGAACTATTTCTAAATATAATAACTTAAGACTTTTGCTGACAATCTTAAAAAACAATGCCCCAATTTGTGATCTAGTTCTTTTGACATATAAAAAACAAAACGAACACCATTTCTTCATGTTCATTCTATAAAAAGTGAAAGACCCGCATCAGATTATACCGTACATAGTATTTCCCATCATGCTTCTTCATTTCTGTAACAACCGCGTACATTAAAGCCACATTTCTACAACAACCATGGACATTAAAAAACCAAATAAAAATATAATGACATAACCTCATTTCTTATGTGACTTTGTAATGTTGTTTTTGGTTATAACGCAGTTGTTAATGATCTCATAACATCAAGAAAAAAATATAGCATAGATAAATTCCTATAAAGTTTACTACATCAGAGTACATCTTATATATAAATTTTATGGAAAGAAAATATCAAAAATATAACTAGTACATTTTATAAGGCAAACAAGATTTCAAAATTAACAAAAGAGATTGCCACGAATAAAACAATACAAAACTTAATTTAACACTTAATTTATGTTTGAAATATTGATTTTGTCTTTTTAAGGGAGATTAAAAAATTATGAGAAAAGCACAGTAGATAAGAAGAATGACATACAAAATCCTTAAACACAGATATGGATTTCCTCTAGATATGATAAGCATGTCAGATAAAGGCAGACATGCATATGTGTAAAATCTATACACATAACTAAGGAAATTTCCTCATACGTTCACCTCTGCGACATATTAGCAATTTTGCAACAAAAATAAAGCACTTATTTCATGAGAATAAGGTGTGGTAGAAGGCCAGAAATAACATTTATTGTAAATAAAAAGGTAAAGCATTCCATAAACAGACTATAAATACTGATTTAACATTTTAAAGAAACATTTGTAAAATATAATAACTGGCATAAAACTGATCTTTCTACACCATACATTCATCAACATATACAGAAACATGAAAGATCTTTTTAAACATCTGAAACATTGTGTCATGTTGATAATACAACACTATACATTAAATCTGTAATATGTTTAACCCTTTCCTGCTCAGAAGCGCAGTGAAAATGGCTATATGCAACCAGCATAAAACCAGAACAGCCTGCGAGTAACTCTCAGTCTGTTCAGGTGTTATGCTGTTTGCTGCTCATCAGTATCTTAGGGTTGGAAACGAAGCCTTATAAACTTGAATCTAGTAAGAAAGGTCTTTTATTAAATCCTATTTGCTAAGGGGCTTCAAACGCATCACAGTGTGTATCTGAACGGTAAAGGGTTGAGAAACAACATTTAATGTGTTTCAAATAAAAGAGTCCAACTCAGAATCGGCAAGTTGTCTTATGATTGTCAATTGTGTTCCCAGAGCCAAGCAAAATGCCACTTGTTCGTAAATATTGTATTTACACTAATTCTAATTAATTATTATTATTAAATTTTTATCAATGAAAGTCACAAGCTGAAATACTAAAAAAATGCCTAAAATTTACCTAGTTTCCCTGGGCGCCAACAATTACAGCACAATCAATATAAACATCACTAAATAAAGTGACATTATCATAAGGCTTATGATCACCATGTGTAGTTGAATATTCCTGTACAGATTTGAAGGTAAAAGTTCATCGTTGTTGTAACCGATGCATTTCTGACCCAAACAAAATAAATATGGTTGTTGTTGTTTTATCCTTTTAAGCTCACAACAAATAAGAGTTTACATTGAAATTATGTGCCTGTTTTACGATAAGCAATCCTCAACAGCAAGTTTATGTATGGGACTTTTAATGAAAATCATTGGAATACAACTTATTAACCTATCAGCCTTAGCCGACAATTATGGGCAGAGCTCCTTAAGAAAAAGCTGGATATTAAGTGAAAAGCCATGTAAGAACCAAAATATTACTTTTATGCCATAGTTTGTTGTCCAATAACCCAAGGCCAGAAGTTGAGAGACATAGTATCAAATCTCTTATGTTTTGCACTTATGATTTAACCTCTACTCATCTCAAATTCCAGCAGTGGGTTTTTCAACAACAAAATATGACAGTTATGAGACACATTTATAAATACATTGTATATGTGTATGATTTTCCAAAATGTATATTTAGCTATATTGGTCAGATACATTATGTTTTGCGCTAAATGTTCATGTTGTAATATTATTGAACTGTTCTTTTTTAAATTTTATAAAAGCATTTTGCACTGTTGGCAAGTGTTACCTTAAGATAATATAAACAGCATTTTGTGAACTTGAATAGTGATGCCTGGACAAACGTTCTACTTGTTAAAAAAATACTGATTTATGTTTCACATTGCTTAGCAACTGGAAAAGTATTCAAAGATATAATAAAATCACTGACATGAATAACAATTCAGATAATAACAAAAAGAATCCAAAAACAATATAATTATGCACATAATATTTTTTTCCACGGCAAAAGATACTGCAATAATATGAAATTTGGGTTTATCGTATTGGCACAATATATGTTTTATTTGACATCACTTCAGATTTCAAACGAAAAACATGAGAATTATGAAGCAAACACCCGGTAAATAAAGAATACAACACAAGCTCCATAACTATTTATCCGATATATTGCTTCATTTTTTGAAGAATAACAATTGGAATGTTAACAATGTCTTCATTAAGGTTAAGTTTAAAAACACAGTTCATACACATGCACCGAAATTTCTTAGCATAAATTTAATACAACCCCTAAATTTGTTAAAACTATCTATAAAACCGGAAACGTATCCAAACCAAACAGGTGCCCTCCCCACAAAAAAAATAAAATAATAATAAATAAAAATAATAATAACATAAATAAATATATACTCGTAACATAAATGTTGTATGACAGACATTATGTTAATAAAACAAAATTTCAAAATAAATAGAGCTCTTATTAAAATAATAATGGACTTCCAAGTCCCAAACATTACCTTCACATTCAAGAAGCGATAGATGAGGGGCGCAACATATCATCTGGAATTCATGATAATTCTTGTCCCTTTTTTCCCGAAATTGCACAATGCAGTTTATAATGACTCCGAAACTTAAAAACACATACTTTCATTATATCCATTTAAGGAATCTTCATAAACTTCAACTCAACACTATGACATTGACATTTAAGCAAACACCATGGCTTTTGCAAGTGGCATGGTATGTGACATTTTATAATTATTTGAACCTATTTATTTCAAAATGTATACATCATATACACACATGTACTGAATTGAAGTTATGGTCTAGACACTTACATCCACTTTCATTTTCTTTTCATATGAAAAGGCACAGCCTAAATTTCCCCTATGACCTTGACCTTTGAGCAAGCGACATGGGTATTGCAAGCGACATATCATCTTGATATAAAGATCATGTGTGCTGTGTTTGTTTTTTCAAAATTATATCATGCGCCATGTTAGGTCCCACAAACCCATACAGACAGGGTACACACTATTTTGCCCTTCAGCCTTTATTCTGGAAGGGGCATATAAATCAAGTTATGAAAAAATACGAAATGTATATGTATAAATAAACTGTTATATTAAATTCATCCAATAAATAATGACCCACCTTATTACAAATTAAAAAATAAAATACAACTTAACCCTCTTTTGTTAAAATATATGTGATTTCACCAAATAAATAATGAAAACCCTTATGACGTTAAACACATACAATACAATTGAAACCCCTTTTGTTAAAATATAAGTACCTGTGAAAATGTTGAAAGCAGACAACATAATACAAAAACATGACAGCAACTAATTTTGATCCCAACATGTAATTTTAAAAAATTGTTAAAATAAAACTCTTCATAAACTGTCCATCACAATTATTATGCAATGACATTTTACATGAGTCATCTTAAAGAGAGAATGCACGATTGTGTATAATATTTATGAATTTATATAAAATGTGTAAAAAAACTTATTATACATATATTTCAATATAAATTAAAATAAAAGTTAAGAAGAACATGCGTCGAAAAATGCGGAATAAGCCAGATATTTAAATCTAAAATTGAAATTGGCTTCCAGCCGAATTCGCCAGCATATATATAAAACATGTACAATGTGAATCTAAATTTAGTTTTAGTGCAGATTCGTTCATACGACACAAAGACACAATTTTGTTTCCTTACAAATACGAGTAAAAGTGTCGGCATCGGCTTTAACCAGCGCTAACTTGTCTTTGCTGCATTTTATGAAATTCGTCTTCAAAGTATAATTTTTATTGCCTATTTTGAGTCATCGTAACATAATTTAATCAATATATTAAAATTTAACACATGTAAAAATCGTACAGTCCCGCTTTAAAGATT
>VMBQ01004151.1:0-33983 GCA_007657795.1 Dreissena rostriformis | reverse complement strand
ACAATATACAAATAATAACATATTTTGATGTTGTGTTATTATAGCATTTATCATTATAAATATTATTATCATGGTATTGATAAGAAATTTAATTTTATTTCGTTTTAATATATAGGTAAAGAGTAAAAGCGTTCCATTGGCCACTTACATAGCGTTTGCGCTAGGATATTTTTTTGGCGCCATGGATAAGCGTCTCGTATTACCCATGGACACGATCAATATTTATAAATTTATTTTTAATACGCTAGTGGCAATATATAAATAATAACATACTTTGATGTTGTGTTATTATAGCATTTATCATTATAAATATTATTATCATGGTATTGATAAGAAATTTAATTTTATTTCGTTTTAATATATAGGTAAAGAGTAAAAGCGTTCCATTGGCCACTTACATAGCGTTTGCGCTAGGATATTTTTTTGGCGCCATGGATAAGCGTCTCGTATTACCCATGGACACGATCAATATTTATAAATTTATTTTTAATACGCTAGTGGCAATATACAAATAATAACATATTTTGATGTTGTGTTATTATAGCATTTATCATTATAAATATTATTATCATGGTATTGATAAGAAATTTAATTTTATTTCGTTTTAATATATAGGTAAAGAGTAAAAGCGTTCCATTGGCCACTTACATAGCGTTTGCGCTAGGATATTTTTTTGGCGCCATGGATAAGCGTCTCGTATTACCCATGGACACGATCAATATTTATAAATTTATTTTTAATACGCTAGTGGCAATATATAAATAATAACATACTTTGATGTTGTGTTATTATAGCATTTATCATTATAAATATTATTATCATGGTATTGATAAGAAATTTAATTTTATTTCGTTTTAATATATAGGTAAAGAGTAAAAGCGTTCCATTGGCCACTTACATAGCGTTTGCGCTAGGATATTTTTTTGGCGCCATGGATAAGCGTCTCGTGTTAACCATGGACACGATCAATATTTATAAATTTATTTTTAATACGCTAGTGGCAATATATAAATAATAACATATTTTGATGTTGTGGACAATAAAACAATTAGCCTCTCTCATGTCAGATCCATTTGGGCGCCAAATATTTTACGAAACAGACGAAAACATTGGAACCCAATAAGAACCGAAGATTGTATTTATTACAGCCGTCTGAGTTTACGCGCCCTGGGCTAGAAGTGTCTGGAATAGCACTGCGTGTACAAAATACAAGACGTCTGTATATTTACAAAGGCTAAATGTACAGAAGAAGTACGTAAAACGAATCCATTTCCATCAAAATAATCTAATCACAGTTATCTGATGTGCTCCACGCGCTTTCAGATATTTTCTCGACAACTCTCGTCGCAATCACGTGACTTATCAGTAACTGATCTCAGGAACAAACATGGCCGCCAACGAAGTTTTTCGGAAGTTGATTATTTATTCTGGCTGTTTATCTAATTTGTTAATGTATTGAAAAATAAACGCGATTGTGTATACCCCCAACTACGAATGCGAACACGAGATCCCATTCTGGAAACTCTAAGCTAAGAATTAGATTTGGAGTGCCAACAAGTGAATACATGATGAAACTAATTTTAGCGTATTCTTTCATAAAAATAGTAAGCGTTTCCGTGTCTCGGTCTGTACTATTTTATTATATTGTTACCAGGAAATACTAAGTCCTCATTAGTATACATTATATCTTTATAAGATCATACTAACTCATAATAAGAACTTGTTATCTCTTTATTAGGAGTTAACAAGTCCTTATTAGCACATAGTATCAATTCATTACAGTCTGGATCTCCCATCAAGGAGAACGAACCTTCGAACATGTCTTACTATGTTCTACTAAGAAGATATTAAAATAGTATACACGTAAATAGTACTGGAAAAGACCAAATATGATAAAGTTTATTGAATTAATGCAATCTGAAATTACAAGTAACAACAGAAACTTAGCCATGTTTGTACATAACGCATTTAGACAAAGAAACATGTATACATATAATTATGATTACTTGTGTATAATTTATTACTCAGGCTTGACTTCTCGCTCTCTTGTAGATTCGTCTTTTTTATGTTATCGTAATAACATTGTTATATAGATTCTAAATGTCGTAATCCAATTGTCCTATGTCTTTTTATGTATTGATACTTTATTTAACAACTTATGAATTTCAATACTGATCACATTTCATGTCTTAATATATGTCACTATGTCTTGAACATGTTTACACATGGACTGTTTTCAATTGTATATTGAATAAACCAAAGGCATATTGAATTATTAATCCATAACCATAAATTACAAAAAAATATGTGCTGTGGATAAAAGGAAGAACTTCTCCAAACAAAATTCAACTTATCTTTGATGACTTGTACATGTAAACAATTAGGATATCTTCTATTGCAGAATAGCGGCGGACAAAAACTTGCATTTTAAACAGTTATGACAAATTATCTTGCATTTAGAACTGATAAAACGGTTCACGAATGCAATGAATAAAGAATAATGGTAAGTCGCCAGATCAACAACATAGCGGCCTGCCATTTTTCTTGGTTAGCAAAATATTCAAGGAAACTAAATATTATTGGTTCATAAAATATAATGTTTATAAGCAACTCCAAGACGTTGTGAAAGTTGTATGACATGCGCACTAAATTAGGATTCTAACTGCTTACCGGTATATATCATAGCGGCAAGCCATTTTGAAAACATTTTGTGTCTTTTTGTCGTTTGTATACAATTGTTTGTGAGCGAAAGAGGAGAATGATGATTGAGATTGATTTAACAGTTATCCTTGGAGATTTTTTGAAAAGATTTCTATATTTAAAAAGCTTAATAACATTAATTAAATTATATGTGTTCATGGTTGGTGCTGTTATCATTATAGTTAGTGGTTTAATTATTATGATTAGTTGTTTAATCATAACGAATATTTGTGTAATCATTACGGTAACTGGTGTAATCATTAAGGTTAGTGGTGTAACTGGTGTTATCATTATGGTTAGTGGTGTTATCATTATGGCTCTTGATGTAATCATGGTTACAGTTGTTATCATTGTATTTGTGGTGTAATCCTAACGGTTATTGATTTAATCATTCTGGTCAGTGGTGAAATCATTACGATTAGTGCTGCAATCATTACGGTCATAACGGTTATTGGTGTAATCATTCTGGTCAGTGGTGAAATCATTATGATGAGTGGTGCAATCATTACGGTCATAACGGTTATTGGTGTAATCATTCTGGTTAGTGGTGAAATCATTATGATTAGTGGTGCGGTCATTACGGTCATAACGGTTATTGGTGTAATCATTCTGGTCAGTGGTGAAATCATTATGATTAGTGGTGCAATCATTACCGTCATAACGGTTATTGGTGTAATCATTCTGGTCAGTGGTGAAATCATTACGGTCTTAACGGTTATCGATGCAATCATTCTGGTCAGTGGTGAAATCATTATGATTAATGGCGCAATCATTACGGTCATAACGGTTATCGGTGTAATCATATTGGCTAGTGGTTTAATCATAATGAGTATAGTTGTAATCATAACGGTCATAACGGTTATTGATTTAATCATCATGGTTAGTGGTGTTATCATTACCAAATATTTGAATTAGAATTGTGCGTTTTATTTGAGCATGTATTTCTCATTTTCCCATCTTTGATGTCATATTGTATTTAGCAAAAGTTCAAGTTATTTAATGCTAAAAACTAACAACATAATATTGTACAGTGTGTAACGAATTTTTCGTAGCACCAAAGGCGTGCTATAAAACACATCCTTATTTATTTTGAAACAATGCATAGATTCATTTTTCTACTCCAACACCTGCTTGATTTTCTCAGTAACGCTATACAACTCACACCTGCGCGCTGTCCCTATCCCTCAGGCAATTCCCGGGGCTCAGAAGGTCACCTCGACCTGTGTGGCTCGTTCATGTAGGTTACAAGCAGTCTTAGTTCGGATTGATGACTGCGATGGCTACATACAACCTAAGGCATCTATACTAAAGTCTTGAAGAGGGATGGAAGACGGAAACCCTGTAGTAAAACCAACCTATTTAAGAAAATTACCACTTATATGAACATGTAAACACATTATTATGTCCACTTTGTGATTTTTTTTATTTACTCTTTGTTTTGATGGGTGGGGGCCTTCATTTTTTGGCGCGAGGTAGAAAAGCCGTTTACACCACGCATCACTTGCATAATCTTCCATAACAATGCCGAGTGTCATTATGCTCCGAAATATTGACACTGCAGATAGTATTATGTGATCAAAAATAAAAATGTTTGTCGGCGTATTTATGTCATATCCCAACAAAGAACACGAATAGACGATCCATTAAAGCAGATGTGTTGTTGTATTTAAATATTGGTTTGTTTAAAGAATTACAAGGCAGCCACGTGGGACATTGATACGGTTATATTAAAATGTTCAGTAAGTCGCTCGAGCGGAAGTTTCAAAAACACTATCGCGAGTCTTAAAAAAATAAAAGTTAACGCATGGCTTGTTAAATTTCGATCATCGTATTCGAAGACATTCATTTCGTAATCATTAAAAAAGTTATACAAACCGTCGCACGTCTATGATTACCGAATAAGTACTGCTAAGGCTTGCAAATCTGCTGTACTGCAAAATTGAAAACCCATATAGCAGATGGCTTTTATATATTTGATAGCGCAAATCGAGCTAATATGTAAGATCACTAATATCGATATGGCAACGGATGCAGTATATTACAATGGCACTTATGTGGAGATTCATTATTTTACACCATACACAAACTCACTGCGCGAATCAAAATGAATTCTTTCGAATAAATTAACATAATGCTTAGTTAATTTATTACCACAACTTTATAATTCCACTCATAACAATAGCAACAGATTTAACAAAATGAGCCATCCTAAATAGTGAAAATGAAATACTTATTTGTTATATGATTATAATGGCCACTTGTCCAGATGCATAAGGACACAGATACAAAGAAATGAAAACGTTCTAACGGGGCGAAAATGTGTTGCTTAAATAACGCAGATCGCGGACATCGGTACATGGGAAAGCCGCAAAAAGGTAAGAAGCAAAGCTGGCATAGAGCATTTCATCCTCGCAAAAGCTAAAATTCTTGCGAGTTTATTCGAATGAACGACATACTTTCTAGTTTGCATGTGAAAAGAAAACACAAATACGGTCATCAGAAAATACGTTCAATAATTCGACATATTTTGTTGACTTTCATCAATAAATCGTTTACAAACAAGCGAGTGTCACGCCTTATTAATGTAGTTGACACAGCAGAGGTGAGAAAAGTCTATACTTCCCGTGGGTACCCATAATGCATCGCGTCAATTGTCACTTCCGTTTCTTGCGCTACTTACCCGCCTCTGAGCTTGCATTTGTTGCCAAAGCGGAAACCAGGCGTTTGAAAATGTACAATTCGTTTCTGGTTCTGTTTTGAAATACAATGTATTTCGTAACCGTTGATCTGTTTATAATGGCACAATAATAACAACTTTAGAATAAATCCCGTTGTTAGCGCGTTTTATAAAAAGATGGTTCGTAGTGGAGATGATTGTTTGTGTTCAATACAAATATTGGTTCACAATAAAAGTTTTGACATTATTTGATGGTCATTTAGCACTTACTATATCGCCTATTAAACTAGCTTATTATGTCACCTATATACTCACAGCGTGCCGTGTTTATTTTAGCTTATTGCAATAGTTATTTTGATAACTTTATTGTTAAAAGCTGTATGTATAAACCTATTCGAAAACTGATTTGAAGTATAGTATTATAAACAAGCGCATGCTTGCATATTATATTTAAATTTTATTTGATAAGGACGACAAGGTAAAAAATGAAAATTTCTCTCAAACAGATGAGTACAGTTTGTAAAATGAGTTATGACTCATGGGTTTGAATATGCGATTTATAACATTTAAGGACCGCTACACTTACGAAGCTTTCTCCCTTATGTACAGTTTTTACTTTATTGAAGTAACGACAAACTGCGTACAGAGTGTACTTTCACGCCGCAATGGACTCCACAAAGAAGCCGACTTTAATTCTAAAAAATAACAACCGACATTAGCCCATTTTGACGCAAGCGATTCTCTCATTTGCAAATCCAAACTTTAAACACTTTCAGCCCATCGTTGAACATAACGACCCTGCTTTCCCGCCTTACTAAATTCTTAAACAATCTTAAACATGTTCAAGTTGCCACATCAAAGCGGCATAGTAGAGTTGTATTTTAAAATCGACAGATAGAATCGGCTAGGCGCATTAGTAAATTATCTTTAAAATACACATTTGTCGATTATAAACCTAATCAAATAAATTGAATGTATCAAAAAGTCTTAATAGGGAGTCCACATACCGCGGTCAGTAAAATTTTAAGTCAATACTACAACACCTGTTATGTGGTGCAAAACGAGTCATTTATTGACAAACTGACTCATTTTAATAGTAAATATTTGAATTGACATTATGAAACAATCACGTCGTTTCCTTCATATAGTTCACGCTAGAGGCCTTAAGGCCATATGCCGCTCCCCTGAGATGAGGGTACAGCGGATTTTTCGCTGGCGTAAAAGGGGGATATCGACAGTTTTTCCCCTTAAATATAGACACGTTTTAAGTCAATCATATTCTCTCTTTTCAAGCGATATTTATATAGAAGCAATGGTATTATATACTTATGACATTGTTAAGAAAAATAAATACTATGGCAAAACATATTTTTTCGATTCACCCCTGCATTGTGACTCGAACTCACGTCTACAAAATAGAATGCTTCGAGCATTATACTACATTAAAGTTCTGTTATCGATAGTGTGCATTACAACATAACTATACAACTACTACCACTGAATTTCCGGGCCCATTAAGTGTCCATGGTGACAATATTAATGACATTTGACAAATTAATATATTAATGTGCGTATAAAAAATGAGACTTAGGTGTTAAGCTACCACTTCCTAAAACGTTTAAAATAGATAAATGTATGTTTGAAAATAAAATACCGTAATTACCGTCGATATGCTCCTTTTAACATGTTTTTCTTCAATTCGCCCTTACAACTTAGACTGTAACCCCCCACATGGCGCAGTTTGAAATACGTCCGAGATATTACTGAACCAACTGCTCGGGGCAACGTAAATGAAGACTTTGCGATATATAAGAACTTGAATGGTGTTTACAAACTTTTTTTTTAATATAGACCCAGCCATATTGTATTAGGAAAACTGCCCTGCTCCGAGAAAGCCTTTATTTTCAACGGAGCGGAAACATTTTTGAAATCATTCAAGATATCAACATTCTGAGACATACTAGTATTCAGATTCATTCGGTAAAATCAATGTGATTTCTAGACTGTTCTTGAGTTTTTTTTTCTTTAATCGCCATGTAAGGATAACAAATCCATGAGATTTCAAGTGTATTCTTGGGCCTTTTTAATCGCCATGTAATGATAACAAATCCATGAGATTTCTATAGTCTTCTTAAATAATAAATAAATAAATAAACAGCCTTTTCAATCGCCATGTAAGGATAACAAATCCATGAGATTTCTTTAGCCTTTTCAATCGCCATGTAAGGATATCTGACTCCCCGGCGGCAATCGGTTCGGATCCTTTTTCAAACTCGTCCAGACTATAAAATAAACAAATATTCTGAGTATTCAATTACATCTACACCCCCTTAAGGCCATGTTTTTCAAGGCAGCAGCAACATTTTCGCATTCGACTGAGGTATCATTAAAACAAAAGTGGTAAGCAAGTTTCAAGTTTAATGGGCCCCAAAAAGTTATTTGCATGGTAGTTTTCAAAAGTTTTTCTGAATCCATTATGAGAAAAAATGCACCACCATCGTTGATGACCATGTATCTTTAACAGAGGAAAGCCATTTGGGAAACTACGCAGAAGAGAAAAACGAAAACTTGGCAAAAAAGAGACTCCAGGAGTATCCACAAGCTTGTTCTTCTATTCGACCATGGTTGACCTCGTACTGCATCTGACCTCATACTGTATCGGGAAAATATGATTGGGAAAAATGTTCTTGCAGTTTCATGAGAAACGGGCAAATCGTGAGACATCTTGTAAATGTTGATGCGGACGACGGACAAAAGCTCGCCATATGCAGGTTGTTCGCAGAAGAGCAAAACATATTAGCAATAACGGCGTTTTATTTTGGTTTCAATTATAATTTATCATTATTATTGTATTTTCGATTTTTATTGTCACCGTATTGAAGCATATGATTTTATAACTTAGGAGTTTTCCAATATTTTTGACACAGAATGAAAAAATGAATGAAGTTATAAATTAAAAAATGCGAAACGATTGAAAAATATGGAATGTCTAATACTGATTATACTTTCGTTAAATTTTGAAACATCACGTGGATCGGTTATTTCAACTATCAAATGCGTTCCGAAATTTAATAGTCCTGATGGCCGAGTCCTTAAGGCGATAGCCTTAAATTCAAAGGACAATGGTAAGAGCCCCAAAAGGGACAAACCGTTTTCTAGTTTTCTTTCTTAAATTATAATACAGTTCCAATGTTTTAGTATAACTAATTCTAAATCTAACAATTTAAGACAGTTACTGAAAAACTTAACAAAACTCCTCATTCTGTAAACAAGTCCTTTTCATATATAAGAACCAAACAAACACCATTTCTACATGTTTATTGTATAAAAAGTGAAAGACCCGCAACAGATTATACTGTTCATAATATTTCCCCTCATGCTTTTACATTTCTACAACAACCATGTACATTTGAAAACCCAAATAAATATGTCATGACATAACCTCATTTCTTATGTGACTTTGTAATTTTGTGTTTGGTTATAAATTAGAACAAAATAGCATTAATACATTTCTTTAAAGTTAAAACTACATCTATTATATATGTTTTTATGAAAAGAAAATATCAAAAATATTACTAGATACATTTTATAAGAAAAACAAGTTTTCACAATTAACAAAAGAGATTGCGACCAACAAAACAGTACACAACTAACTTAACGTTTAACTTAAGTTTGAAATATTGATTTGGCTATTTTAAGTGAGATTTTAAAATTATGAGAAATGCACAGTAGATTGGAACTGTGACCTACAAAAACATTGCACACAAATATGGATTTCAACTTCAGAAGAATTAACCAGAACTCTTAAACATTAAAGATATGCCCTCAAGATATGATAAGTCTGTCAGATAAAGGCAGAAAGTCATACGTGTAAAATCTATACATATTACTATGGACGTTTCCTTGTATGTTCATCTTTGTTAGAATTAGTATTTTTGGGACAAAAATAAATCATTTATTTCTTGAGAATAAGTTGTGATTGTAAGACAGAAATACAAATCCATCGTCAATAAAAAGGTAAAAGCATTCCATAATAAGACAATAAAAACTGCTTTAAACATTATAAAGAAAAGTTATAAAATATAAACACTGGCATGAAACTGATCTATTAACACCATACATTCATCAACACAAAGATCTTTTTTAAACAGAATAAATGATCTTACCTAAGATCAGCAACAAGTCTTATGATTGTCAATTGTGTTCCCAGAGCCAAGCAAAATGCTATTTGTTCGTAAATATTTTCTTTACACAAATTATAAACATTATTTAAAACAAATAAATCTCAAATCTAACACAGCAGTGTACAATTGCATATAACCAAAGAAGATAATAAAGCATTGGTTATTAAAGTATGAGCAGTTACATTTACCCCAAGTGTGATAGTCACAGTTTTAAAAATGAAAGTAAGGCGCTGAAATAGTACAAATGCATAAAATTGACCTAGTTTTCCTGTGCGCCAACAATTACAGTACAATCAATATAAACATCACGAAAATACAATCAAACTATGAACACTCTGTAACAACACATGGTGTGTTGCGATTCATGCTAAAATGGACAGTTTTGTACTTAGTGTTCATTGTTGTTGTTACCAGTGAATTGCTAAAGTTAAACACTGTTATCTTTAAACAATGGTTGTTGTTGTTACACCTTTAAAGCTCACAACAAATAGTTTCCAAAGAATACATTCATCTTATTGCCTGTTAATTTTATGAGCAATCTTCAACAACTTGTTTATGTATGGGACTGTATACTGAAAATTGTTGGAATACAACTAATTCACAGATCAGCCGTAGCCAACTATTATGGGCAGATCTTAAAAAAAAATACATGGCAATTAAGAGACGAATGAGGATATTAAGTGAAAAGCCGTTTAAGAATCAAAATAATACTTATATGCCATAGTTTGTTGTCGAATAACCCAAGGCGGGAAGTTGAGATACATGGTATCAAATCTCTTGTGCTTCATTCTTGTGATTTAACCCATACTTATCTCAACTTCCAGCTGTGAGTTTTTCAACAACAAAACATAACAAACAAGTATTATTTCTTAAATAACATTTCAGTTGTGAGAAACATCTACAAATTGTCAGCTTTTGTGCTTAATGTTTTAATATTTTTCAACTGTTCTTTTTTACACTTCATAAAAAGCAGTTTGCACTATTGGAAAGTGTTACCTTAACAGAATTCAAACAACATTTTGTGAAATAGAATAGTGATGCATGGACAAACTTTCAACTTGCTAAGAAAAATACTAATTTATGTTTCACATTGCATAGCAACTGGAAAAGTATTCAAAGATAAAATGTTTTCACTAACATGATAAAGTCACGAATAACAATATTCAGAAAATAACAAAAAGGATCCCAAAACAATATAATTATGCATGTGATCAATTTGTTTCAAGGCAAAAGATACTATAACAATATGAAACAATATCTTATTGGCACAATATGTTTTATTTTACATCACTTTAGACTTCAAAAGAGATACATTAGAAATCTGTAGCAAATATCCGGTAAATAAAGAATACAAAACAAGCTCCTTAACTATTTATCCGCTATATTACTTCATTGTCAGAATAACAATTGGAATGTCTTAAACAAGGTTAAAAAACACAGTACATACACATGCACAGAAAATTCTTCGCATACATCCCTTAATTTATTAAAACTATCTATAAAACCGGAAATGTGTCCATACCAAACAGGCGTCCCCCCCCCTAAAATAACACTGGAAACATAAATGTTGTGTGACAGATATAATATTAATAAAACATACAAACTATCAAAATAAATAAAGCACTTAGTCAAAATAATGAACTTTCAAGTAGCAAACATGACATTGACATTCAAGAAGTGATAGTTTATGGGGGCAACATGTCATCTTGAACTGATGATCATTTGTGCCCGTTTATTTCCGAAATTGCACAATGCAGATTAAAATAATGACTCTGAAACTAACATGTACTTCCACTATATCCATTTTAGGAATCTGCATAAACTTCAACTTAACACTATGGTCTTGACCTTTAAGCAAACAACATGGCTTTTGCAAGTGGCTTAGTATATGACATATGATAATTATTTGTACCTATTTATTTAAAAATCTATACATCATGAATACACATGTACTAAACTGAAGTAATGGTCTAGACACTTACATCCACTTGTATTATCTTTTTATATGGAAGGACACAACCTAATGTTCCACTATGACCTTGACATTTAACATAGAGATAGGGGTATTGCATGCGACACATATTCTTGATTTGAAGATCATTGGTTGTAATTTCAAAATTTCTTACAGCACAACAAAGTCAAGTCACACAAACCCACACAAACTGGATAAACACTATTTTGCTCTCCTGCCTTTATTATGGCAGGGGCATAAAAATAAAGTCATGATACAATACAAACTAAATATACCTAAACTGTTATATTTAATTCACCCAATAAATAATGACCCACCTTTTGACATTGAAAAAATAAAATACAATTTAACCCACTTTTGTTGAAATATAAGTACATGTGAGAAGACAACTTAAGCCACAAAAAGACAAAACAACAAATTTTGATCCCAATATTTAGTTTTGAAACATGGTTAAACAACCTATTGAATAACTGTCAACCAGTAGGATTATGCATGGGCCATTACAATCCAATAACCCGTTCAGATGTTTATAAGGGAAGCGGACAACTACAACGAGTGTGGCCTGGTATTGTAATGCGCATGGGGGGGTTAGAGGGTTAGAGTTGGGGTAAGGGGTCGGGTTAAGGTTAGCCTTAAACCTTACCCTAACTCCTCACTCTTACCTGACCCCTAACCCTTACCCTAACCCAGTTTATCTCCCCTATACCAGGCCTCGCTCGTTGTAGTTGTCCGCTTCCCTGTTTATAATGCATCTACTTACGATAAAAAATAATTATTTGTAGCAAAAATGTATTGAAACCATTTAAACAAAATCAGGGCCTAAAAAAACAACAACAACAAAAAAAGTTTATAATCTTATATAGGTCAATAATTCATACCTTTTAATAGGATAATTTGAATGTTTTATGGAATAAAATTCCCTTTAGTCTACAATAATTTAGGATTTTTTCAGTTTGTTTTTGTTGGACGCAAATTTCACTAATCACAGGTAAGTGGGCAAGTCTTGTTTATATATAATCATATAATCCATGCAGTAAGCAGTACAGTGAGATGGAATATGGTCAAAGAGATGGAGAGAGGTGAATGAACACTAGTGGCCACAGTCCAGTGTGTTAGGCTGTTTAAAATATGGAGAGAGATGTATTCAGAATGTTTTTGATGCAGTCCTGTTCAGGTTTCAGGTGTTGTATAACTAGGCGATACTTGAATGCTTAAACGCTCCATATTCAATTGTGTTCTGGAATAGAGAAAAATAAGGCATTCAAAACACTCTATATTAATTATTCCTTACTGAAAATAATATAACTAATTGAAAGATTTCTTAAACTTATAATTTACACATTTACACATCAGGGCATTAAAATGTCATACATACCAGCTTTGTTTATGAATACATGTCAATAGCTCATATCATTACATGATCAGATTGAAATTGCAACCTCTTATGGTCACAGAAGTAACTTTCAATCCCAAGTCTGTCTGTCCGTCTTTATGTGATTTTACATTTTTGTGTCTGCTTCTTATCACGTACACCCTTTAGATGAAAACTAAAGAGCCAACTGTTATGCGCACTAGGACAATGTGCATAAGACACAAGTCAGTCATGCTAGCTCAAGGTCCAGATCAAATAAAAAGGTCAAATGTTAGAGCCTCCATTTTGTGTCCACTCCGTTATCTCCTATTACTTAAAAGAGAATTTTGATGAATCTTTGTAAAAATGTTAAGGTAACTTAAACGATTTGCAAAAAAACATAGGACTTTCAAACCGGCTCAATGTCAAACTAAATGGTTCATTTTCAAACCTCCATTTTCATGCCACCACAAGGTCAAGGACATCACTTGAAGTCAAAGGTCAAACGGATCACGTAATGGGATATAGCTGTCCTTATGAATGCCTCGTAATAAATAGTGTATTTAACCCTTTGCATGCTGGGAAATTTGTCGTCTGCTAAAATGTTGTCTGCTAAATTTCTAAAATTAGCATTTTCTTCGATTTTTGTTTAAAGAATAGTATCAGAATAGCAAACAGTTTGGATCCTGATGAGACGCCACGTTCTGTGGCGTCTCATCTGGATCCAAACTGTTTGCAAAGGCCTTCAAAATCCGGTTCCAGCATGCAAAGGGTTAACTCAAGCATGGTCAATAAGTCTTTTTGTCTCTGAGTAAGCTGCAGAAACACAGCAACAACATCAAAACTTGCCTGGAATGCAAATGATTATGTAGTCATACCTTTAAGCCATTGGCCTGGATTTCATGAGATTTATATCAGATTCAACCATCTCTCCAACAAGTGTCTGAAAATAAAAGAACAACTTAATTTTAAGGGCAGACATGCAACAGATTTAAACTGTTTTAGAATTGCCAATTATTGTAAGAAACTATTGAGAATAGTTATTTTCACAAATTCTTCAATACTAGTATTATCGCAAAGCATATTGGATTATTTTATTGATGTATGTCAACAAACGTAAACCATGGTCAAAAGCAATAAGGTCTCTCTGTGAAAATAGGGTTTAATGCATGTGCATAAAGTGTCATCCCAGATTAGCCTGTGCAGGGCAAACAGGCTTATTCGGGATAACATAAATACAAAAATATAATTAAAGCGGAAAATGTTGTCCCTGATCAGCCAGTGCGGACTGCACAGGCTTATCTGGGACGACACTCTATGCACATGCATTAACCCTTTGTAGCTGGGAAATTTGTCGTCTGCTAAAATGTCGTCTGCTGAATTTCTAAAATTAGCATTTTCTTCGATTTTTTTTTTCAAAGAATACTATCAGAATAGCAAACAGTTTGGATCCTGATGAGACGCCACGTTCTGTGGCGTCTCATCTGGATCCAAACTGTTTGCAAAGGCCTTCAAAATCGGGTTCCAGCGCTCAAAGGGTACTTACATCAAAGTCATACTTGGGCTTCCAGCCTAACTTTTCTTTGGCCTTTGAGCAATCACCTTGAAGGAATTCCTGAAAAAAAAAATGCATAAAAAGTGCAAATTTTTCTGTGTTCAAAGTATTATTGCTTATAGCGTTTGACAGAGAATAAAATTGAGGAAACAAATAATTAAAATTGTTCTATTGTTTTCTATATAAGAGGTCAATGCATGCTTCAAAACATAACAAACATGTAATACAGAAAGGGAAAATGTGACAATAAATAGATGTAAACATGCGCTGCCATTGGCTTTGGAAAATTAATGCAAATTGGAACCAAATATCGCCAACTGGGATATACTTATAGTCATGTACCTGTCCTGGATAAGCCATGATATCACTGCAGGAATCACTCATTCTAGCATAATAGTAAATAATTGACAGAGCTTGCAATTAAAAACACATCCTGATTGTTTTGTGAGAAAAAAATATAGTTTATATCCAGTTTACTTATTGACTTTTTTATCATGTAAATTAATGCTGAATGTAAATATCAATCAATTAATACTCTTGTGCAGGTTTTTTATTTAATGAAAAAAATGCCGGAATTATTAAATACAATGAAAGTCTTCAGTTTTAATTAAACAGCTATTCATTAATTTAAATTTATTTTACACCCATTGATGTCCAAACGATGAATGTAATGGTGATCAATCCAATCAGGGATGTATAATAGAGGGATCCGCAACTCCATGCATAAATCCAATAACTGCGAAAATATGCTGTCGTGGCTGATAATCCAGTCAGAAAAGCCGATAATTATTGATTTTGTTGACAACGCGTAATAGCTTAACGGTGTTAACCGAAATGATATTTGACCTTGGTAATTTAAATCCCGATTGTCACTTCATTTATAATTCAATATTTAAAATGTTACCAATTTTAGGAAGCTGAAATGCTGCTCTTTCTAAATATCTAATTTATATGTCAATTCATAACATATTCAAAAAGATATGACGAGTTTAACACGAAGTAATTACTTTTTGTCTTCAAACTGCGGCTTAGTTTCGGGTAAAAATATCGCCACCTTCACTGTAAAATATATTATTGCTTTGTCATTTTTAGTCAAAAATTGACAAGTAACATTCATAAGAAAGCTTATAGATTGACGTTTTTTTCTGTGTTATTTTCAATGATTTATTTGAACTATTCAAGTTATTGCGCCGAGTTAAAATCAAAACTTTTACTAGCAGCCGCGGTCGATTTAAGCGGCTGCGAGACGCGATCTCCAATGTTAGATCACCAAATTGTTATCATTTTTAATTAAATATTTAAGAAGTAACCATCGTTCAAAAGCTTGGAAATTGATTGTTTATATTAAGTTATTAAATTAGAAAGCAGATGAAAAATAATTCGGAAATCGCGATACTTATTTTTTTATTTTCTTAAGATGAAAAGCAGGAAAAAAATAACTTAGCTGATAAGGTCTGTTTGTGTACTTGAATCGTAGTTTACTCGTGCATTTTTTATTGTCCTAGTTCCAGGACTTGTATAAAATTCAATTTTGACAAGTTTTGTGTGTGGATAGTTACAGGACGTTACGTCATCCGGCACGAAAGAAGCGGTCCTTTGATGTCGGGTAGAGCACAGCTGTGTGGCATGTCCAGTGTTATTTTAAGCACGCTTAGGAATTTTGGCAGGACCTTGACATGTGGTTTATGACTGGGGCATGTTTGCATAGATTATCAAATGTGTTATAAGCATTCATTGTTAAAATGAGATCACGAACGTTTATGCGTTCTTATGAAGAAATAATTAAAACTATACAAAATGGATAATAGTTGCGTTTTGGGATTACCGAAGCTGGCTTGTCAGGTTGGTATGTGTTTCTTAAGTTACTGGAACATATTCGCAAATAAACGGCGATTACATTTATTTTTTACTTATTGGTCACCATTGATTACTATCTCGATGATTTTGTGACAAGCAAGCGACTGTTCATATTGGAAATCGCGATACTTAATTTCTTTGTGTTCTTAACCGCGTAAGATACTGCATCTGTAATTTCTGCCATTTCCCCCCTAATTCCAACTTAAATAGCATTAAAATCACTGGGTAGAAACACACAATTTTTTTGAAAACTATTCAGTAACATGAGTTTAGTTAATTTGCAGCTTCCATTTATATTTTAAAGATGTTTAAATACACTTGATGCTTCGTCTAAAATATATCATAAACTCGTTTTAACTCCTACAATTCTGCCATTTTCCCCCAATTTCCAACTTAAATAGCATTAAAATCACTGGTTAGAAACACACATTTTTTTTTTGAAAACTATTCAGTAACATGAGTTCAGTTAATTTACAGCTTCCATTTATATTTTAAAGATGTTTAAATACACTTGATGCTTCGTCGAAATTGGTACATGTCGGCGTGTTTAACATTCATTTTAGCCATGTTATCTATCCTCTATCAAAGGCAAACATTTTCGCGCATGCGCGAAAACTGCACGACAGCATATTCGGCTTAATATCGAGTTGCGGATCCCTCTATTATACATCCCTGATCCAATACATGTAAGACTGTGCAGTAGGCATCAAGGATGACAATTTTCACCTAGACTGCATTTTTGTTTACATGAAACTTCATTTAAACAAAAAAATTCCATAAAAGCGGAAAAGTGTCAACCCTGATCAGCTGATCTGGGGCAACACTTCACACTTTTCCTTTAAGCCCTGTTTTCCCAGACAGCGGCTCAAATATATAAGCAAACCAAGGACAAACAGTCTTTCCACTTCTCACAAAGATTATCTACGGAAACACAGGAATTAAGCAACTGTTTCATGAGCATTGTTTGAGAATAACAATAGGGCAATGAAGACAGGCGGGTGATCATGCCCTAAGATATTGGCCCAATAGTTCTTAAGATGTTTGCTGAGTAAACAAACATTGTCAGTGTTGTTCCAATAAACAAATACAAGAATATAGATGAATACACACACAACATAACTTTCACACATGTTGTAATACAGGCCAGAGGGCAATGTTGTGTTAAAGCCAAACTTTCATAACTGTCCGTGAAACAGTGATATGTCAAAATTTAAGAAACATTGATTTTTTTTTGTTGAGAAGGTGACACTATTATTTAACCCTTTGAGCGCTGGAACCGGATTTTGAAGGCCTTTGCAAACAGTTTGGATCCAGATGAGACGCCACAGAACGTGGCGTCTCATCAGGATCCAAACTGTTTGCTTTTCTGATAGTATTCTTGGAAAAAAAATCGAAGAAAATGCTAATTTTAGAAATTTACCAGACAACATTTTAGCAGACGACAAATTTCCCAGCATGCAAAGGGTTAACTATCAAAACAGAAACTGTTATTGTTTATTTCTGCATTTGAAGATACACATTTAACTATAATTGAATGACCGTTACATATGTATTAACATTTATATTTTAATTCAAAAACATATTCCAGTTACATTAAAGAGTCCAAAATGTTAATAAACGCAAGTAAAAAATCACTAACTAGATCAAATTGGTACACTAAACAAAAAGTTAATACTATATGAATATTGCTATATAAACTGACCATCACAGTATATTTACATGCAATGCCTTATTACTTCTGATCAGATTTGTTTTAAGGCAAGTATATAAAAATTTAATTAAAAAATTGAAAGAGATATATACAAATCATTTTCCTCTGTACAGAGGAAATATGTACACTTTAAAGAAATCCCCACTTTACTGTGAATATTTGTTTATATGATGCATAGACAAAAATATTTGATTCTGCAACAAATACGAGTAAATGTTTCAGTATCTGTGTAAATGTGGTCATAATGAATTTCACGAAAGTAAACAAATTATGATTTATGATTTTTTAAATATGTAATATACTTTAATTAAAATTCCTGGTTAATATTCATGTTTTGATTTAAAATTAAGAACATACAATTTTGACATTACAACCAAATATAATCCCTTTAAGCAAGCATATGGCTCCTTACTTTTGCATTTTGTTTTTCATGAAATGAGCCACGCTCTAGTAAAACCAGGCTTAATGCGTGTGTGTAAAGTGTCGTCCCTGATTAACCTGTGCAGTCCGCACACTTTTTGCTTTTACTGTATTATTTGTTTCAAGGAAACCTCTTCTTAGCGAAAATTCAGTTTAGGCATAAAGTTTCATCCCTGATAAACCTGTGCTGACTGCACTTGATTAACACTTTGAGCCCTGGAACCGGATTTTGAAGGCCTTTGCAAACAGTTTGGATCCAGATGAGACGCCACAGAACGTGGGGTCTCATCAGGATCCAAACTGTTTGCTATTCTGATAGTATTCTTTGAAAAAAAATCAAAGAAAATGCTAATTTTAGAAATTCAGCAGACGACATTTTAGCAGACGACAAATTTCCCAGCATGCAAAGGGTTAAGCTCGGTATTTCCAGAGTGAGACTCAAATATTTATTCACATAACTTTGTTTCCACAAAATATAATGTAAGGCACATTGCAAAATGTTCTTAACAAACAAAAAATCAATAGTGATATGTGCTTTTCAATTAACTTTGTTTACAAGAAAATACCAACTACTCTGCAAGAGGTCCAATAATGTTACCACGTCATTTACTTTACTTTCAAAACTGTTTCTTTAAAATTTAGGCAGAGAATTGTCAGAGTGGATTCAAATATTTTCATTAACTAAACAACCATTCTTAAACCTAAGTCAATTAAAATGTATCAATATTTAAAAAGGAAATGTCATTCGGTTAAAAAGCTTCAAATGAAGTACCAGCCAAGGCTTTACAAAAATAATCAGTTTGTATATAAAATGACCAGTTTTTATTTGTGCTAAACATACAGTGTGTCAATTGTTCATTTATCCACCATTTAGATGAAATAAACAAATTTAATGCATGAAATACTGCTATGTCAGGCTTATTTGATTAAGGATTTTCAAGAAGTTTACATTAAGTTTAATTGATACAAATTTTATTAAGCGATTAAAATGGAAGTAAAGTAAGTTTGTAATCTGTAAGATAATTATTTTCATCGGTGACTTTGATCGTGGGCTTTTAACCTAATAAAACTTGAAATAATTCAAACAGGATCAAAAACTGAACTTTTTCAAACAATATTTATTAATTGTTTCTTTCCAAACAAAATTCAAAAGTCTAACATCTGGTAAGGCACTAATCAAGTTCTTGAGACTTGTTTTTACAAACTGTTTGCATTCACACGCACAAAGTCATACAAAAGAACAGACATTGGTCTGAATTCTTAATGCTTAATTATGATTGTATTTATAATATATATAGTATCAAAAAAAAATAAGATCTACAATAAACGTTTGTGCCATAAAACGGACAAAAACTGATAAGACTTTTTTTGAAATAATAAATAAATACTTTAAACAAGCCCAGGCTATATATATCTTAATGCATCAAATAAACAAACTTTTAACTTTTAAGTGTATTTAAAAAATAGGACATCACCCAATGCCAAATTTAATCGAAAATTTTCATTGTTAAATGTAGAATATAAATTTCTGCTGTTACATTTTTAATGACTGTTTTTGCTGACTTTGATGACAGACTAAGGGCAAAGCAATGCACTTTGAAGCATACATACTAATGGTAGTGAGTGCTTTGCAATAATATCTATGGGCATTTTATCCATTCTTAAGTACATCACAGTATAAAGGGCAAACAAGCAAAAAAACATGAAAACTGATGGATTATTATTACAAAAAAAGAAAGTAAATAAAAAAAATAATACAATAAACAAAATTTAAACAAGGATATCAGTAAAACTGATGGATGCTCCCCAATGATGCTTTGTCGATATATGGGTTAATTGTGTGGAAAAAAGTGTGACCTTGAGAAAATCTATTATTAGCCTCGGTGACCTTGACCCCAGTGACGTCAAACCACATCAAAAGGTAAAGGTCCATGCAAGGTACCTACATACCAAATATGTAAGAGATCGGTAAAATATTGAAGGCGCTATGAGAATCTGTAACAAAAGTGTGACAGAAAATCTATTTTTAGCCTCGGTGACCTTGACCTTGACCCCAGTGACGTCAAACCTCATCAAAAGATAGAGGTCCACGCAAGGTACCTACATGCCAAATATGTAAGAGATCGGTAAAATATTGAAGGCGCTATGAGAAACTGTAACAAAAGTGTAGTGTGACGAAAGTGTGACAGAAGGAAGGACAAACTGGCAACTAAAGTTATCAACAATTAATGAAAGTCCTGTTTGTCAAAGTTAAAGTCAAGTTATTGAGGAGAAACTCTTAACTCTCTATTTTAATCATTGCAGTTACCTTGACTCAACCGCAATATGCAATCCCAAATATTTAATAAGCCCTTGTTTGAAACATTACTAGGGCATTA
The DNA here is from genome assembly GCA_007657795.1 of Dreissena rostriformis. Lineage (NCBI taxonomy): Eukaryota > Metazoa > Mollusca > Bivalvia > Myida > Dreissenidae > Dreissena > Dreissena rostriformis. The sequence goes on along the minus strand of VMBQ01004151.1, from coordinate 13,178 downwards.
TCTAAAAAACTCTAAACCTTCATGCAGCATGTAAGTACAGTGAAACCTCGCTATTAAGACCACCTGTGGGACTTTTGAAAAGTGGTCTTAAAGGGAGTTGTTCACAGTATGTCAAAATGAGATTTTTTCAACTTTTTGTCACAGATCCAAGAAATATACACTTTTGTTTAACAAAAATCATCGTTAGAAATTGATAAAATTATAAAGCGTCTCAGACGCGAAACAATATAAACATATCAATTTCTTGTGTTATCGTTATATTTTGTAACAACACATGGATAGTTGTACTAAGTACAAAAAAAATGGCAACCCATGTGAAGACGGATGGTCAGGTGCGCACATGAACTCTGAATTACACACATACACCCGTGAAGACCGATGGCTGAGTGGTTTCGGCGCTTGGCTAACTTTTTTTTCTTTTTTTACTTTTATTCAAGTGTTTATATTGTAGATCTTAAGTTCTGATGTTTTTATTTGTCAATTTTTAAGCATTTAATGACAAACTTCAAAACATGCCAAAATCTGTGAACAAGTCCCTTTAATACCTAGGTGGTTTAAATGCTGAATTTTCGTGATTTCGAAGGAAAGATAAAACAAATGTAAATAGTCAAACTTTAATCTTCTTGAATGCGTTTTTACAGTAATCAAACAAAAAACAATTGTTCAAATATAGTATTTCAAGCTTTTCAAACAAGAAGTGAAACATAATTTTCATCATGATACTATCCTTTACCCTTTACTTAAAGAGACAAAGAGTTAATTGATGTTTGCTTATAAGCAGTGCTTTTTACATAAACCACCTGTTTTGCACTGCTTTCTTGTAATCTGCACAATTCAAATGCTATAACAGGTTATCAGAGGCATACAAATCTTTTTATGCAGATAAATGTATAATTATCAAATGACAGTATGGAGCCAGGCAAACAACGTTTTGGAAGGACGGAAAAGTTTTTAGATTAACACACCTGGGTCTTTTCATTTTAGAAAAAAATCTGCCAAATGCCGTTAAGATTTCCCATTACTCGCGTTAATTAAATCAATCTTTTATTTAAACACAACTCTTTCTGTTACCGCTTATCCATTTTGAATACCCAAATGGCATACAGATTGGTTTTTATATCCATCACAAACAAAACCATCTCACTCAATTATCCTGTTAAATTATTCGCGGTCTTTAATTTTCAAAGTGTGTACAAAACAATTACCAATTTACCCATCAGACTTGATAACATGCGCAAATTATTAATCAAGAATCAAGGATTAAAAAGAATAACAAGGGCCGAAAGTCTAACAACTCAAAGTAGATGCCAAAAACAGGTGTCGTTAAATAGGTCACAATGGCTTCGTACACAAACCCAACCGAACCACAACACCGAATCAAGTAAGGTGTGAAAATTACAGGTCTCTTGGCAGGTGTCAATTTAGAGTACTGATAAAAGTGGTCGCAATAGCGGATCAACGGGTTGATCGGATTCATGAGTGTAACAACCATTGAAATATAGAAGCAAAAATTCGGGACTGAAAAACACTGGTTGCTTAGTTGGTCGTAATTACGAGAAAAAAACAAGAGTTTTTTCGGTACTTACCACTTCAGTAGGTCTGTAGTACTTGGGGTTAACTTTCACCAGCACCTCCCCTGTTGCCTTGTTTTTGCCAACCTCTGACACACCCTCACCCTCCCACCTGCAAAGAAGACACAAGTTTGAAAGGGAAATCAGTCCATGTAATCACGTTCATTAAATTGTAACATGGAAATCGTTCTTACATTCCTATAAATGATAATGCTGGACATGACATGTACATCAAACAAATGTTCCTTTTTCATGAAAGGCTTTTGTAACATAATTTGATAAAACGTTTTGCTTGGTACAAACAGAACAAATAAGAATATACATATGATTTATCAGTTGTCTCAAAAGTGCGCTTTTTATCACATACAGAAAAAAGATATTAACATATAATTGAACGATTTTAAATGCATTGCTTTCAGTGCCTTTTATTTTGATCAGTAACATGTCCAATTAAAACAATATTTCTGCAAAGTGTGTATTGGTACTAGTATTAAACAGCAATCTTTAGTGTGTTGAAAAGATATTATGAAAACAAGGTGGCCAAAGGCCCTGGGGCGCTAACCTGAGACCCAAAACACTTAACTGACCTGATCTGCTTACATGATGTTTGAGCAATAAATGAGTGTTCCCCTCACGGTTTCACTATAGCGAAATAAAGAAAACTGCCCCCAATGGTGGAAATGTTTTCTGATAGACAATTTTCGAATTTGTCCAAGATAACATAAGATCCAATGTTCTGTTTAAGTGTTATGAATATTGGACGCACGACTAACTCGGACAAATGGCAATCACAAAAGCTCAGGTGAGCTAAAAAGCTCAATCTTGTGTTTTTTCTTAGGCAAAAGTTATTTTTATTTTTTAAAACAGATTTCTTTAAAGTTTCTATTCAAAACTGTCTTCCCCACTTACACAACATCAATATCCACTTTCTTGAATGCTGCCAACACAAACTGTCGAACACTGTGGACTTCGTTTGTTGAGATCACAAAGTCTTCTGGTTTATCATGCTGTAGCATGAGCCACATTGCCTATGGAAAATAGAAGACATTAAATGTATACAGGATTTGATTCCAGTACTTTAAATATTAAGTAAAAAATAAACACCATTAATAAACTAAAAGGCATTTTCCTTTAAAAGCTTTGTTCCTGAGGTTAAGGGAAACAACTGCTACAGTCAGTATAATTAAAGACAACAATTATCTCCCTTCCAAGTGAAGTTAATTTTAATCAAATGGGACATCACACAGATGTGATTTTCTTTCATTTAATAGATTCACATACTGTACAGGTCTTGAAATAATAATGTACAAGATAACATGAATACAAGTATATATTATATGTTTGAGTTTAACACATAAACTATTTTAATTTTACAGTTTAATACATTTCAATGACAAAACAAAATAATACTGTTTAAGGTAGAAGCAGTCTAATGGACTTTGGTAATATCGGGTAATATTGACTTCCTTTGTAACGTATCCGTTTTTTCTCAGTATTTTGATGGACATTGTTGAAAGACAATAACCTCAAAAAGTGACATTAATAAAATATTTTATCTAAAAAACTTAAATGAAACATTTAATTATCTTTCATAACCTGTGAGTTATTAATAAATTAATGTATACTTAATTTGGTAACTATCAGTCAGGGGTGGCGAAATCAAATGTCCGAGTTGCCCGAGTCGTACATTCGCTTGTCTGGGCAACTGATTTTTTTCAATTAAGTTGTCCGTGGACAACCAGTCGGGTCGAGGAATACAAAAAAATACATTGTATTAAAGTCGTAATTAAGTTTTACAAAACCAGATGTTGACACGCGATTACATTGTCAGTGCTATTTGCAGAGCAATCAAGCAAAAATACGGGCACTCTCCTGCGCAGTGATCTCCCTTATTCTATAAGAGACCGGTAGCATGCTGCATTTCCAATATTCGGCCCAACTGTTAGACAGTGTACAGACCGGTTTGTTCGTTCATTCCGTATCTAAATATTGAAGGTTCGTCTTAAATTTTAAAATGCATTAATACCAAATGTTCGCTAAATTTAAGCATCAGTTTTTTCTTATGTTTTACTTCATACAAATTCGAGTATAGCCGGATAGATACGTTGCATATGGCAATGGATGTATTTATAATTCGGAAGTGTTTGTCGGATTTCACATTTAATTATGCTCATTTGAGAATAAAACAAAACTTTTACAGTTGTGTGTTATAATTCAACGAGTCTTGTTTAAACGCTTAAAGTGATGAAAAAATGTTTTGACAATATTACGCATGAAATGCACATTTTCAACGATGATTACATCATTAGTTTTCTAAGTAACTGGCCACAATTTTATCGTGGAGGTGTACACCGTAGGGTCTGATTAGAATGGTAGGTAAAACAATAAATGCGTTTATAATTTATATAAACATTAACGGACAAATGTAGTTCAGCAACGGACAAGTTAAAGTTCCTAAATGGTTGTCCGTGGACAAGTATAGTTTTTTGAGATTTCGCCACCCCTGTCAGTTTAATTTTTTTTTGCATTTTAGATTGGTGGTCATAAATACGGAAACACAAAAATCAATTGTTTCAACACAAACATCTTACCAACAAAAAGGCTAGTAAGTACTTTCTTGTCAAACTAGCATGTTGACATGGTCTGATACTCGCGCAATTTATGTTGTGGTACTGGAGTAATTTACCAACAAGATTGAACAGTTTTCATTCAATAATAAGTGTTCTTCGCTTATTGGTCCTCGTTGGCTATTGGTCCTTGACCAGAAGAAGGCCTTGGTTCAAACCCCAGGACAGGCCTTGGTTCAAACCCCAGGACAGGCATATCTTTTAACTTTTATCTTTTTTTTCTTCTTTCCTTGTTATAATTATTTAAAACTATTCCGAATGCTTCAGTTGTATAAGTAAATTCATTTAATGTCACTTTTCAAACATCTATGAACAAGTCCCTTTTAGTGCAAAAGTGTAAACCACTGAACTGCCTACTGTACATCGCCTATTTATCATTACCTCTATGTAGTCTTTAGCATGGCCCCAGTCTCTCTCGGAGTCCAGGTTGCCCAGCTCCACGTACTTTTGTTGTCCCAGGGTTATCTTAGCTACAGCTCTGGTGATCTTTCTTGTCACAAAAGTCTCACCTGAAAAAACATACTTTATAAAAACTGTATAGTCTGGTCTATTGAAAAAAAAAGATGGCCATACAATATATGAGTCATGATCTAAAAAGAGATTGAACAAATCCACCCAAATATTAAGCAGACATTCAGGTATATCCCTATTACAACCCCATTTTCTGGAAAATATAAAATCAGGAAAAGCACCATCAAACCTGAATGCTTGTTTGTGTAGTAAGGGAACATTTGTGGCGTGCACGGAGATACTCTTCTATTAGGTCATCATCCCCAGAAAACTTATGTCGGATAGTGCAAGATAAAGAACACAAAAGAGTTTTCAAGTTGTCCAGTGGTTTTTAACTGTGAAATTCCTCAAACGTTGCACCTAGCTAGGTTTATTGTCTCAAACAAAAATTAAGGTTAGAGTGTATTGAGAGCTAAAGGCCCGGTCACACCGCCAGAACTTTGCTGGAGCATTCCTTGAACGGTATGAAGAGGAGACGAATTTCGGCAACGCTCGTCACCGTGCACAAAATGGGGAAAAAAATCGAAAACACGGGCGTTGCCAAAGCGGTGCACCGCTGAAGCCAGCGTTGGTTTAGCGTTGGTTTAACGGTAGCGAGCGGTGTTCTGCGCATGCGCGCGTCAGCTCGGCAGGAGTTTAAAGTTGGTATAGCGGCAAACCGCTTCTTACTACGGAACTGAACGGATCACTTTGATAGACGTTCTGATAATTTGTGATAGAAGTCGATAGTCATGCCACGTAGACAAAAGAAGTGGAAGGCTGGAGATGGAGAGGCAGCAGCCTTTAAGAAGGTCATTACTGAGCAGGCAGCTGAACCAATGGAGTCAGGTAAATATAGGTAGCCCACTAGTTGTGTCAAGAAATATTCAACAACTATGAAAAAATACTGTTATGTATTTTACTTCAACATTTTTAACGTATAATTCATTTGTTATACTTTGCAGAGACCAGTAATGCCACACCAGAATCCACTGCTAGCACAGCCACTGTTAACACAGCCACTGCTGCAACAGCCCAGGCAGGGACAGCTATTGATGAAGGTTATCGCCAATAGAAATATTTAATTGAGTAATAATAATAATAATAATAATAATAATAATAATAATAATAATCATAATCTTTCAATCACGTTGACATTGTTCATGTAATATACATGTGTTATATTTTGCAGAGACCAGTATTTCCACACCAGAATCCACTGTTAGCACACCCACTGCTAACACAGCCACAGCCACTGCTACCACAACCCAGGCAGGGGCAGCTGCTGATGAAGGTAATTACCAATGAAAATGTATGAAATGTAGTGATAATGATAATAATGATAATAATACTCTTTCAATTACGTTGACCTTGCTTATTTATTATTCATTTGTTATTTTTTGCAGACCCTGATGACGAGCCGGAGAAGGCCCTGACACAGGACCAGCCTGACAATGAGGAAATACCACCCGGTGATGACCAACCTGAGGAGGGCCATGCTACTGCTGGTGCTGAAGGTAATTATAATGTGATAATATGCAATGAAAAATCAATACAAATTGATCTAAATAATATATGTTTCATTTATACGTTTATTATTTCTATTCAACTGTTATATTTTTCAGACTCTGAACGGGACGATGAACAGCGTCAGCCGCAGAAGAAGTCTCGCCGCAAGGCCCTCCTGCTCGACAATGACACTCAGGAGCAACTCATCGAGTGGGTCCGGGAGCACGAACTTTTGTGGAGGAAGGGGGCCACCGACTACAAGGATACAAAGAAGAAGACGGAACTTTGGACCAGGAAGGCAAGAGAGCTGAACGTTGAGGAGGGAGCTGAAGTTCTCAGGACATGGTGGAAGTCAGTCCGGGACCTCTACGCTAAGCTTATCTGCAAGAAGTCTGGCCAGGCTGCAGCGAACTTGACGGACAGAGAACTGTTCATCCAGAGGAACTGCGCCTTCCTGCACAAGGAGGTCAAGCCCAGGAAAGGCCAGCCACTTAGAAACATACCCCTCACACAGGAAACTTTAGCAAACCAGCCTCCAAAAGCCCAGCCCTCGGCGTCGACCAGCATCTCTCGCCAGCNGTAGATCTGAGCGTCTGAGGATGAGCCATTGCCTGAGACGTCAATGTAGGTGAACTTGTAGTCAGCATCCACCATGGCAAACAGGATCACGCTGTAAAAGCCTTTGTAGTTGTAGAATTCTGAGCCAGAGTTTGGAGGAGCTTTACAGGCCACGTGCTTGCCATCAATGGCACCAACTGTGTGGGGAAAGTTCCATCTCTGGTACCATTTGTCAGCCAGGTCTCTCCATCCTTGTTCAGTTGTTGGGAAAAACAACAATTCATCTGTGTACTCCTCAATGATGGCCTTTACCACTTCTCTAACTACCACACTGATGGTGTTGTGGGGAACCCTCCAGGCGTATTGCATGTTTCTGTAGGTGTTACCAGAGGCCAGGTGCCGTAGGGTGATTGCCACTTTGAGACCAGGTTCCAGGCTTGGTCGGTAATTGGTGTCTTGTTTGGTCAATCGGGGGGTCAGCCTCTGTACAACTTCATCAAACATGGCTGTTGGCATCCTCATAAAGTGATGGAAGGCTCGTGGATCCTCATTCCTCAGCTCCACCATCAGCTTGTGATACAGTCCATGTTCAGGCCTTCTCAGTATCCACTGTCTGACCCACACAACTCTGTCTCTCCTTCTTCTCTCTCTCTTCCTTCTGTCAACAGCTTGTTGCAATCTGAGGAGGTTCTGATTCTGCTGCTGGACTAGTGCACCAATCACAACAAGTCTCACAGCATCCATGGTAGAACACTTTTACTGTAACTGAGCAAATTAAAATGAGGTCTGCACTCAACGGTAGATCAATTTAAAATGGACTCCTGACTCATTTCTCGCGTATTTATAGCCAAATTCTGGTCCCGCTCCAACACCTCAATACCAACGCCAAACCATAGTTCATCACTGCAATGGGTCGCTACTTCAACGCCCGACACTGTTCCAGCAATTCCGTATCCGTTCGAAAAACGCTTACAACCGCTCCACCAAAGTTTGTACAACGTTTAATCACCGCCCGGGCAAAGCTGGTGAAGCAGCGGTTGTCCAGCATTCAAGATTTCTGCGTTGGCCTTGCGGACCCAAACGTCCACGAACTTGCGTCTAGCGGTGCCAAACTTTAACTGAGCGTTGGTGGAACGGTGGTGAACTTTGTCGGAGCGGAAAATTGCCCGCTCCTCACCGCTCGCAATATTTTGTGCAGCTCAAAACTTTCTGAGCGGTAGGAGGAACCATCAGCGGTGACCGAGCGTATACAGCATTGCCATAACGGGGGCCAACTTCTGTTTAACGGTCGTGAACGGTAGCGAGCGGTGATGATTGTTTTTCACCGCTCCAGGAACGCTCAAGCAAAGTTCTGGCGGTGTGACCGGGCCTTAAAACTTGTTACCAATGTCATGAAGTTTGTGCGTTACTACATGTATCAGGAAGAATAACAATTTTACCCAGCTGATTGATGATTTTATGGCTGTTTCAGGTTTTCAAAGTGTACTGAATTCTCAATGAAATCATACTGAATTCTCACTGTAAATCATACTCAATTCTAACTATAATTGGTATTGAATCATAACTGCAAATGGTAATGAATTCTCATAGTAAACCTTACTGAATTCTGACTGTAAATCGTACTGAATTCTAACTGTAAATGATTCTGAATTCTCACTGTACCTCTCCTAGGACTCTCATGGTTGAAGAGGATTCCATTGCAGGCAAACATATTGTACGCCTCTCGGTAGTTCACCACTATCCAGTAGGCATACACCTTCGCACAACCTGTGTAATATACAACACGTATGGAATAGAAAATTATAAGGTATTCATTATCATTATTATTAACCCCAATTAAGGGTCGGTCAGTTTTGACTTATAAAGTTTTCATGAACATATTCATTCCTCATTCCTATCCTTTTCTCCAGACACTTGGCAGGTAGGCAATCAGCCTTATATTTCAAAAGCTGCTGGGATGGCAACCAGCGATGATAGACAGTGCCCCATTTGAGGCTCAAACATTCAACCCTTCCGCTTTAAAGGAACGCCCTTATGTCTAATAGGCCATGGAGACAGAATATTATGCTAGTTTATTGTTCCAGTGTCTCTTGAGTGACTTGTATCATGATGCCACATTCTTACCAAGTTTAATTGAAAATGAGTCATACCTGTGGCCTTTAGAGTGATAAAAAGGTTTTTCTAAGATTTGGCCTAGTGACCTAGTTTTTTTTTATGCGTCTGACCCAGATTTAAACTCGGCCTTGGTATTGTCCATATAAGCATTCTGACCACGCTATATCAAGACTGGATGAGAAGAATGTGGCCTCCAGAGTGGTAAAGAGCTAACAGTTGGCGAAGCAGACCATGCACTGCATGGTGACGGACGCCGTTCATAGAGTCATCACAATATCTCACCTACAGCACTTCTAGAGTTTAAAAATATGATAGAAACAATACTTTTTGGTTATCAACTGGGAAAACATTTACTTCTTGCAAATATTTACACATTAGTCAGGGCGCTTAGAAGAATTCTAAATACAACATCTAACACTGAGAACAGTCACACTAATAAAATAAATTAATCAAGTTTACCGTAGGGTGATCTGGGATAGAAAGGTGTGGTCTCCTTCTGAGGAATTTCTTGCACCTTTCCGAACATTTCACTGGTTGATGCTTGATAAAACTTGACACTGTCCGAGAGATCGCAAGTTCGAATTGCGTCCAACAAACGCAGTGTGCCCAGGGCATCTACATTGGCGGTGTACTCGGCAAGGTCAAATGACACCTGAATAAAAATGAGCCTCACTCTGATATAACAGGGCTTAATGCATGTGCGTAAAGCGTCCTCCCAAATTAGCCTGTGCAGTTCGCATAGGCAAATCATGGATGACACTTTCTGCTTAAACTGGATTTTGCTAAGAAGAGACTTTCTTTAAACAAACAGGAGATGTGTTTGTCAGAAACACAATACCCCCTACTGCGCCGCTTTGATTTTTTTGTTGACCTTTGACCTTGAAGGATGACCTTGACCTTTCACAATTCAAAATGTGCAGCTCCATGAGATACACATGCATGCCAAATATCAAATATCAAGTTGCTTTCTTCAATATTTATATAAAAAATAATATACCACCTCTTCTTCAAAGAAGGGGGCATAAAAATACCATTAAAGCGGTCAGTGTCCCTGATAAGCCTGTGAAGACTGCAGAGGCTAATCAAGGACGATACTTTACGAACATGCAAAACAAAATACGTTTTCTCAGAGCGAAGCTAAAACGAATGAAGAGGTTAATTTATTTCCGTAACAAAGTGAAGAATATAGTTTTCCAAATTATTTTTTTACTGGCATTATTATTTTATTCAAATATGTTCTATCTTCCCTGTCATTTCTAGATGTTGAATGTATTGAGCTACATTGTACAAGAAATTTATCCTTAGAACACAATATTGTATGTCTGCAAAAATTATTTTGCCATAAAATACTTTGAAAATAAAGCAAAATATTAACATTTTGGCATCAACTATTAAAAATCTAATTTAAAAGAAATGAAGTAGTTACTATATATGTATTTATTGGTTATTATTTAGTCATGACTAACAAGTTTGATACTTGACCTGACTAGGAATATATTTAAATCAAATTTGCTAAATATTTATCATATAAATGTTCTGTTCTGTTCTATCAAATTAAACATTCACACATTTTCCGTTTGCAGTTTAATAAAAAAAGGAATTAATTAGCAATCGAAATGTAAGCTATCATTTGAGGGAAGGCTTGTTATAATAATACCAATAACAAAATAATCTAAGTCATATACAACAAGGCTTCATTAAGGGAACATTAACTCAATCAAAACAACAATGAATGGCACCAGATTGCAACCTATCAGTTAGTGGGTACATTAAGTGAACATTATACCACATAATAGCAACCTGCTTTCTAAATCAATACAAAATGTAACAGTATATGGAGCACACATTAATAGCAAAATAAGCAATAACATATGTGATGATAGTTATAGGCTTTTTATACCGGTATTCAATAATATTTTATAAAAGGCATGTTGATCAATAATAGCAGATGGCGTTTCTCCTATTCTTGTGAAGGTACAGTTGGCTGCTCAAATTGTGAAAAAAAATGAGTCGGGAACATTTCCAATTTGTGAAAACATAAGTTGCAAACTTCTCAAAATGGTGAAAACAATAAATAAACTTAAGAAAAATTTACTTTAGCCACATAATGAAAACTGCCCCGCCATTTCTTTCTTCGGAAAGAACCATATCTTGCGCATCTGACAAAACATTACAACAAATGTTCAGAGCAAGTTTTATGAAGATTGAGCACACAAACATGACTACTAAAGTGTTCACAAGTGTTCTTTAATGTGACCTCATTTTTGATGCCACATGACCCAGTTTTAAACACATCTGAGATATGATTGGGAAAAATGTTCTGACCAAATTTCATGAAGATTGGACTATAAATGTTGCCTCTAAAGTGTTCAAAAGGCAACTGTTGACTATGCACGACCAAAGACCGACACAGAGGCCCTAAATGAGCGCTTTGTTTTTAAACAAGAAGCTATCCCTTGTGTCTAGTGCATTGATGCCAAAAGAGAACAGAGAGAATAACTCCTTAAAAAAATATGTTATCATGAAACCATGAAAACATGTGCTGTAAGGCTTTGAGATTATTATTCTGTAACATTCAAAAGAGGAGTAGCCAAAGGGCAATAACTCATTAAAAAAAATGCAATCCTCCATCTATCAATCTTTTTTTATTTAAATAACTTCAATACTAAAGAAATAAATGATATCCACAAGAATATTGACTATAGGACAATAACTCACCATCTTTTGTTTTAATATTATTTCCTTTTACATGTCTAATCTAGAAAGATGTACAAGCTAACCTTGACATGGTTTTGAGCTCCAAGATTTTAAACAGAACATAGCAGTTTGTTACCTTGACATGGCTCTGAGCCCCAAGATTGTAGATACAAACTAGTGGTGTGTTACCTTGACATGGCTTTGAGCCCCAAGATTGTTGATAAAAGATAGTGGTGTGTTACCTTGACATGGCTTTGAGCCCCAAGATTGTAGATACAAGCTAGTGGTGTGCTACCTTGACATGGCTCTGAGCCCCAAGATTGTTGATATAAGCTAGTGGTGTGTTACCTTGACATGGCTCTGAGCCCCAAGATTGTAGACACAAGCAAGTGGTGTGTTACCTTGACATGGCTCTGAGCCCCAAGATTGTAGATACAAGCTAGTGGTGTGTTACCTTGACATGGCTTTGAGCCCCAAGATTGTAGACCTCCGTGGGCCTCACTTGGGCCATGATCTTCACAAGGCACGTGCTGTCGGTCAGGTCCCCATAGTGCAGATGCATGGCTGGAATGTTATGGGGAATTGGACAATGAAAATACAAATGATTCAAGCTCTGTGAAAAGGGGGTTTAATGCATGTGCGTAAAGTGTCGTCCTAGATTAGCCTGTGCAGTCCACACAGGCTAAACAGGGACGATACTTTCCTCTTTTATTGTGTTTTTCGTTTAAAGGAAGACTCTTCTTGACGAAAAAATCAAGTTTAGGCGGAAAGTGTCGTCCCTGATTAGTGTGTGCAGACTGCACAGGCTTATCTGGGATGACAATTTACGCACATGCATTAAACCCCTTTTCATAGAGCGAGGCTCAAAATGTGTATCTTAAACATAATTTCTTATTCCAATTTAACTTTGTTTATAAATGAACTTGTGTATTGTGTAAACTGCCATACTGGGGTATGCTAATTATTATGGGTTATTAATAAAAACTACAAAAATGTACTAATGTAGAGCTCATACAAAAGAACATTTAAATTAAACATATACCGGTAACTATTTTCTTACTCAGAGATGCTTTGTACAGATAAACTATTAAAGTTGGTTTCCCAACAAAATCTGTGAAGCAACACTGTTGGACGTGTGATTATTCTAAACACCACTCTATTGACTTCTTTTTCAATGGATAATAGTTAGTAAATGATATAACAGAATTTTATAAAATTATAATGTAATAAAAATTGTTTTGCTAACATACAAAAACAAAGTTTTAAATCTCATCGTAGAATTTAAATTAGTGCTACACATTGGGAGTCTGTAAAATAAAAAATGTCCAACAAAATATTTACAATATTCATTACACAGTTTACAATATAACAGTGCAGTTTATTTATCATAATTATAAATGTAGTTTTACTGATATCAATATTTTACATATCATTCATAAACTTGCTAATTCTAGTCACTAAATATGCAGAATTCATGTTTTATAGTTAAAGTACTATTACAGTGTGCGCCAAAAAACATGTTTAGACTTCACTGCTAAGGGGGTCCAAGGTGCAAACCAGGGTTTTTTTTGGCCCGATTTTATAGCCCAATAACGGCTATGTTCCCAATGGC
>VMBQ01004150.1:42523-88249 GCA_007657795.1 Dreissena rostriformis | reverse complement strand
GTTGTCACCCTAATATTAAGTGAAGTCTATAACAATTGCTTGAAACTAACATTATTTCAATGAAATAAATTATGAGAATACATTTGGTTACACAAATATTTTGTTTACCGGTATATCCACGTGGCTATATATGAGACATATTAAATGAGACATGTGCATAAAATAAAAAATCTTTATAGCGATTGCCAACAAAATTTTTGCATGTGATCACTGAAAAGAAAACACAAGAAGAAAAATTAAACCTTTGCATGCTGGGAAATTTGTCGTCTGCCAAAATGTCGTCTGCTGAATTTCTAAAATNAGCATAAATAAATGTTGCACATTTAAACAGCATATGGTTACTTTTTGCAATGGAGGAAGCCCAAACAGCCAAATATCGGTGTTGTTTTGGGGCAAAAAAGCAAAAAAAATCACTGTACACTTATAATTATGTGAACCGTATATTTTGTTTTGTTAATTATTGAAGTCGCATGAAATATTTAATTTTTTCAAAAAATGATTTTTAGTGGACACAAACAAGTGGAATTCTGATTTTGGAGAAAAAAAATAGGAATTTGAGTCGGTCATTTCCCAAATGTTTGTGTTAAATATGTGGATCGGTCAACCAACAAAATCCACAAAAACTAATGGCCCAGACATAATAATGATTTGACAGTATTTGAAATCTATCTGGGCTGGACAAAGCAAATCTCTGCATGGACAAAGAAGTAACGCCTGATTTCCAAAATTTGATCTTGAATTTGAAGGATGACCTATGACTGAGGGGCCTGGTTCTTGCGCTTGAAACCCCATCTTCTCACCTTCATCACTCCCTGCACCACATGATTTGAAAATTCATCTATACAGGAGAAAGTTATAGTTTGGAAAAATGTGTGTGTTCTGAGAAAACTGGGCATAATGCTTGTGTTTAAATTGTCATCACATATAAGCCTGTGCAGTCCGCACAGGCTAAACAGGGACGACAATTTCCACTTTTATGACATTTTTCGTTTAAATGAAGTCTCTTGTTTGCGAACATCAAGTTTAGGCAGAAAGTGTCGTCCCTGATAAGCCTGTGCGTCTAAATGTGCTGCTAATGGCTGTGCACAGGCTAATCTGGGATGACACTTTATGCACAAGCATTATGCCCAGTTTTCTCAGAACACGACACAAATATTTACAATCATATGACTTCCCTCACACCATACGATCATATGACCTCCCTCACACCATACGATCATATGACCTCCCTCACACCATACGATCATATGACCTCCCTCACACCATACGATCATATGACCTCCCTCACACCATACGATCATATGACCTCCCTCACACCATACGATCATATGACCTCCCTCACACCATACGATCATATGACCTCCCTCACACCATATCACCTTTTCTGGTGGTCTCATAAGACAACTGTTTTTTTCGAATGGCTGTATAACCCTTTGCATGCTGGGAAATTTGTCGTCTGCTAAAATGTCGTCTGCTGAATTTCTAAAATAAGCATTTTCTTCATTTTTTTTCAAAGAATACTATCAGAATAGCAAACAGTTTGGATCCTGATGAGACGCCACATTCTGTGGCGTCTCATCTGGATCCAAACTGTTTGCAAAGGCCTTCAAAATCCGGTTCCAGCGCTCAAAGGGATAAAAAGCAACTGTATTTTTCAAGAAGTGACAAGAGTGAAATATGACAGTATCACATAATTTCATATGTGTGAATTTTGTCTTGAAACATGGACCTATACAACAAATATTGTATAGGTCCCTTATACAACAAATGCTGTATAGATCCCTGCTTAAAATAAATGCATTTTCAGTGCCTCTAATAATAATTGTTCAATTTGAACTTTTACCTCTAAATAAAAGTTGTTATTTTACAGAAAAAGACAACATAACGCTATTGTTGTTTTCAATATTGGTTTATTTTAATGCAAAAAAGAAAATGAAATAACAAAAACTGTTGTTAAGAGTCCAGAGTATTTCTAGCCTGCTACATTTGAGTACAAATGATGAGTTTTATATGAGAAAGATGGTTTAACAGCAAACACTTCTAAATAAACCACATGCTCACAGTCACTTTAGATACTCCAGCACATCCAAAAATGAATTCAATTAAGCACATGAGTCCCTCTCCGGGAAAATGGGGTAAAATGCATGTGCGTAAAGTGTCGTCCCAGACTAGCCTGTGCAGTCTGCAGGGACAACACTTTTCACCTGAACTGGATTTTTATCAAAAAGATTTTTCCTTAAAACGAAAAATACAATTAAAGCAAAAAGTTTCGTCCCTGATTAGCCTGTGTGGACTGCACGGGCTTATCTGGGACGACACTTTATGCACCTGCATTTAATTCCCTTTTCACCAAGCAAGGATCAAAGGTTTCCATATCAATAGGCTAACGATACTTTTGTTAACCCTTTGCATGCTGGGAAATTTGTCATCTGCTAAAATGTTGTCTGCTGAATTTCTAAAATAAGCGTTTTCTTCAATTTTTTTTTTTCAAAAATACTATCAGAATAGCAAACAGTTTGGATCCTGATGAGACGCCACGTTCTGTGGCGTCTCATCTGGATCCAAACTGTTTGCAAAGGCCTTCAAAATCAGGTTCCAGCACTCAAAGGGATAGGCTAACGATACTTTTGTAAAGCAAAATTCAATATCTAAATACAAGCCTAGAGCAGTCTTTCACTTGTAAATGTTGTATAGGATACTAAGATACATAACATAATACAAGTACATAATATAATGTATATGAAAGTCTGCAAACATTTTTGATCTCTCAAGTTAATTTGGGCTTGCTAGGTCAAACTCATACTCAAAAACAATATTCGTTATAATCCACTATGCTTATATAATGTTTAGGTAATGTAACATATACAGTAGGTCGCAAAGATCGGTCAAACTGCTATTCTCGGTAATTGTTGTAACAAGTACAATTACTTGCATGAAATGCAGCATTCATGCCAATATTCATGTTTCTGACCTATCTTTGATCTCATCTCTTATGTCTTGATGTTCAACCAAATAAGATCTGATGGAATTTGTGGAGAAATTATGAATGAGTTAAAAAGTAAATGCAGCAAGCGAGTTGTGTTGTGCAATTACACAAAAATGGGTCTTTTGCAACATGTGACAAACGTAGCTTCAGACCAGCTTGCGCATTTGCTTATAACACCAGGAGACCATGTAGGACTTTAAAGTGGGCAGGGTAGCTCCTGACCCAACTGTGCGAATGCTCAGGCTGATGTGGAGTTACACTGGCTGCTAAACCCTTTGAGCGCTGGAACCGGATTTTGAAGGCCTTTGCAAACAGTTTGGATCCAGATGAGACGCCACAGAACCTGGCGTCTCATCAGGATCCAAACTGTTTGCTATTCTGATAGTTTTTTGTTTTTTTAAATCGAAGAAAATGCTAATTTTAGAAATTAAGCAGACAACATTTTAGCAGACGACAAATTTCCCAGCATGCAAAGTGTTAAGTACCATTTTCGCATGATGCTGCTCATTCACAGAACTGCTATATTATATTATTATAATAAGCAGTTTTAGGCAAATCAAAAAGTCCACATCTTAAAGTGATTGTGAAAAGCATTGGTTTTATACCAGCACATTAGTAAAACTAAAATATAAGTAAATTAAATTGTTTTTTAGTTACGGTATTATAAAATATATTCTTTTTTCAATGCAATTGTTCTGTTAATCAGCCGTGAGTACCTTTGCTGTTTGTATTTCCCAAATATTCATTGAACCTTGTTGTGGACAGAAAACTATGAAAATCCATCAAATTTGGTTTATCAAACCTCAAGCATTTACAATCTTTTATAATTGTGGATGTCAAAGGCAAAATTGTAATACATTTTAAATAAAGGTGTATACATGTTCTGCTAATTATAATACAAGTTTGAAAATACAGACCAAACTCTTGAAAACTCATCTAAAACAACTTATTTTTTTTATGTGCATGACAGANACTCATTAAAATGCTGTTTATTCTTTTGCCCATGTGTTTGTCACAATAACAAGGTATAAGAGTAAATTTAATTGCAGCAAATACAAAATTGTAATTCATTGTGTAGTATCCCCCAAAATCTGTAAAACAAAAAAGGCCATTAGAATATTATCTACTCTGGTTAACTGTGATATCTGTACATGTACATATGGCACTAAATCCATCTATTATATTGGTGAAAATGTACATGTCAAATGACGCGTAGGCCATTGATTTAAATGTTCTTAAGTATATCACAATCACAAAAGACACGCGGACACGGTTCAAACTGCCACAGACTACAAAAGGTTAAGCTATTTAAGATTTTGTTTTAAAATTAGCTGCTCCTACAATACTTTAGGCCAATATATGCTCTCAAAACCCTTATCTCCATTGATTTGATATAACAGTTCTAGATTAAGGTCAGGTATATATTGTTTCAGCTGCATTCAAAATATTTGTTATTTGGTGTGAAGTTACCAGTACAATAAACTAATTACATGTAATACTGATTACCTCTTATTGCAAACTACTTACAATTAAGTATTTCTTTTGCAGTACATTTGCCGACAAGTGATAGGTGCAGTCCCATTGTCAATTATCACTTAATTAAGTTCAACTCTGTCAACTAGTCGGAACTACTTTCGGGAGTGTCTATTATACATGTACAGACATTCATACACTTTAATTTGTGGCAGGGTTTTTATAACATGATAATCTTTTATCTAATGTTATGTGATTTTTTTTTGCATTATATACACTTGGAGACTTTTCTAACGCATCCCTTTTCAAACTTGAATATCTCAGTAATGGGTTAAGATTTTTATTTAAAATTGCACGTGTGATCATATGACTATGTTTCGTGCAAGTTCACGATAAAATCATTCATCCGTGGCGATTGGACGCTTTTGCACGTGGTGTAGGTGTGGATTCATCTTTTTGCACATGAAAATGGTGAAACACGAGCTAATTCTAATTTTATTTTAATTCCATTATTTTAGGTGGGTTCTTACATCAGGAAAACATAAAATTAATTAAAAATACAATAAAGCTCGTATGAATATTCAGGAGCGCAATCGCGCAATATGCATTTTGCAGGCTACCTGCTCCACGTGCTCAAGCGTCCGATCGTAACGGATGAATGATTTTATCGTTAGCTTGCACATTATATAGTCAAATGATCAGATGTTCAATTTTTAATAAAAATATTTACTTATAACTGAAATATTTAAGTTTGAAAAGTGTCGCGTTAGAAAAGTCACAAAGTATAGTAAAACGCGTTTTAATTTCAATTGAATTTCAATTTCATCATTGTAGGTGGGTTTTTACACATGCGAAACATAACATTAATTTAAAAAACAATATGGCTTATATGAATATTCAGGAGCTCATTTTGCATGTTGCAAACAGGTCAGTCATTAAGACGTGTAAGTTTATGCATTTTACTTTTGGCATTTTTATTATTTCACGTTGTGCAATTTTGCAAATTTGACTTTTGAAGTGATTTGTTTAATTGTTTGAGTTTGCTTTTTAAATGTTGATCAATTTCATTTAAAAGTACGGGGAGTATTAGATATGTGTTGAGTCCAAATTTAAACAAAAATTCGTTCAAAAATAAGGGAGCTATATTGATTTGAATTTGAGCATTAGAAAAGTCTCCAAGTGTACAAATGAGGAAACCTTTACAAAAAAGTTCCATTGTCTATTATCACTAATTTCAACACTGTCAACTACTGAGACTGTCCTACTTTGTGGACTGTCTAGTATATATACATGTATAGAAATTCATACACTTTAATTTGTTGCAGAAGTTTTTATATCTTGATAATCTTTTATCTGCTCTGGGCTTTTCTTTTGTATCATATACAAATGAGGATTAAACCTGCACAAGCACTTATACTAAAGAAATAAAGCATCCATTAAAGAACTTTTTATAAATCTGACCGAAAAACTTTCAGCAACATTGTCAAGTGAGTATGTTACAAATTATGACCTGAAAGGTATGCATTATGCAGAATGACATGAAAGTGTATAAATGTTCAGCCATTTTGTTGTAAAACACTAACAAGCATATACAACCAGCTCATATAACAAAAACATCAGAAATAAATTATGAAAACTAAATACAATTTGCACCAAAGTAAATATAATTTTGTTGTTAGCTTTAAACTACAATAGACAAATATAATTCCACAAACACTCAGGAAAAATAATAAAATAATATCCAGCACTTTATAAAAATTGAAGCACTAAATTACTAGCAGGATTCAAATAGACAACCTAATTTGCTTTAGAAGTCCACTGCTTCAACCATCCTCAAATCTGACTGACAGTCAATGGATGTTTTTTTAACATAGGATCCTTAGCTGGGTCATACTGTTCCACTGTCCACTCCGTGTTCTGCATCAAAAACTTCATAAACAGCTTGTAGATCGTGTGCCGAGCCTTTATCTCCACCGTCATTGCAATGAAGAAAGCAACGAAGAACGTGACGCCACAGGTCAAGGTGATGACTTCGTCTGAGGTCAACTTGACCTTGTTTTTCGGGAACTTTGCCGTGTTGTCGCGGTCGGAGATGAAGCACATGATTGTAGCTATGGCACAGCCAATCATAATCAGCAGACAGGTTAGGAAAATCAGGTGCAGGCATTTGTCACGAGTGCGTACCCTGGGCAATCGCCATTGGCTGAACTGAAAATGAAAACAAGATGTGCATACACCATCAAACAATAATAAGCCAGTCTAGATGGAAAGTGTTGTGTCTGATTAGCCTAAGCAGACTGCACAGGCTTATCTGGGACAACACTTAACGCAAATGCATTAACGCTTTCAGTGCTGGAACCGGATTTTGAAGGCCTTTGCAAACAGTTTGGATCCAGATGAGACGCCACACAACATGGCGTCTCATCAGGATCCAAACTTTTTGCTATTCTGATAGTATTCTTTGAAAAAAAATCAAAGAAAATGCTAATTTTAGAAATTTAGCAGACAACATTTTAGCAGACGACACATTTCCCAGCATGCAAAGGGTTAACGCAAATGCATTAAGCCCAGTTTTCCAAGAAAAAGGCTCCAATGATGAAGAAGCATAGTGATAGTTGCTAGTTTGGGCTGGTTTTGCTGCATTTAAAAGTATTTTAGTCACATTGTAGTGGTTCATTAACCTATACATCCTGTTCATGGGTAAATTCAGCTGTTTATAACTATGCAGTCCTGCATTGCTTCAAATGATCAAGATTGCAATGCATTATATGAATTAGATCATTCACTTTGGCCACTAAGTATTAACCCCATGTACATCTCTGACACAAATATCAACAATATAATTTAAGTATGAGTTATTTAACAAAGCTTAGAGATCTGTGCATTGGTAACAATTTCATCATAAAGACCAACTGTAACAAGCATTTTAAATGGTCAAAAAATTTGCAACAAGCATTTTAATTGGTCAACAAGTTTGCAACAAACATTTTAATTGGTCAACAAGTTTGCAACAAGCATTTTAATTGGTCAACAAGTTTGCAACAAGCATTTTAATTGGTCAAAAGTATAATTTAAGAATGTTGACAGATGTCAGTATGAGGACTGTAGTGCGATGTGGCAGTCAAAGGGTTTGTTAACTAAGTCTTTGTTGTTAATATGTTAACTAAACAAGAGGGGTGGCAACGCTCAGCTGTGGGTGCTTGGATTTAGTTTTTTTGACCTTTGACCTTAAAGGATGACCTTGAGCTTTCACCACTCAAAATGTGCAGCTTAATGAGATACACATGCATGCCAAATATCAAGTTGCTTTCTTCAATATTGCAAAAGTTATGGCAAATGTTAAAGTTTTCGGACGCCGCGGACGGTAGACAATACCACGGGTTTTCTTCGAAAACAGCCGAGCTAAAAAATCAGGATGTATGGTACTTTTCAACATACATGTGCAGAACTTGATATAATTATAAATTATTTATTACTTATTTATTATAAATAAGACAGTTTCATATTACAATCGAAATGTCTTAAAATATCTTTGACAACCAACTGATTTGAATCCAACATGTTAAACCTAAGTCTAACAGATCATTAAATGATTCATTGGGTGTAAATAAATACACCATTTATTAAAAAATATAAACAAAACTTCAAGAGAAATAAATATCAAAGACATTCACGACCTATACAGCTATCTAAATACACTCACATCTACATGAATGGTCTTTGCATCATATTACCAATCGTTAAACAATTATGTATAAAGCACACGTCAGTGAGCACCATAATGAATCAATGATGTTCATATACATTTTATAATCATTTTGCTTTGATGTTGGAATTTGTATTAATTAAAGAAAATGTTTTCATCCATATGTATAATGAAATGTATATCCATCATGATTAACTACTTTTTGTAATATGACTACTGTGAACAAATTTAAATATGAATACAGAATGTGATGTTATAGCCTAAATCTAGTTAACATTTCAGAGGGTCATTTATTTACGAACATAACAATTTCATGGTATGGCCGGCCTTATTACAAGTTATGTATTGATTTACCCAGCCATCTTCCTCATGTACTGTCGATTGCTAAGGCCAAAATGTCATTTATTAATCAAACTCTTTCCTTAATTAGGTGGCCTTTAACTGATATTACATGTTACTGTCAGTTTCACTGGTATATAACATGTAACTTTGTTGGTAGTAATTCAGTACCACGCACACAGTCAAGGATGTAGTTACACAATTTCTTGCTGTATTGGGCGAGGCCCCTTTTAGGGGTTCGCTTGTATCTTTTTGATTAACTATTGGATTTGGATCAGGACTTTGGAAAGTGTTAGAGTTAAAATTTATGGAGCAAAATAAAATGGAAACTTAGTCTATGTGTTAGCTCATTGTTCGATTGAATAACGCTACTAGAATAAAACAAGCTTTTTCTGAGCTTGTGAATTGTGAAAGTTATTATATTGGTTGTTTTTATTGCTATCGTGATGACATTGTTTGATGATCAGTAAAAGGTGGTTGTGAATTTCTATTAAAGACAAGAGATGTGTTTGTCAGAAACACAATGCCCCCTTATGCGCCGCTTTGATATTTTTTTACCTTTGACCTTAAAGGATGACCTTGACATTTCACTTCTCAAAATGTGCAGCTCTATGAGATGCACATGCATGCCAAATATGAAGTTGCTATCTTCAATATTGCAAAAGTTATGACAAAACTTTATTATTGGTTAAAGTTTTGGACAGACAGACAGAATGACAGACAGACAGGCCAAAAACAATATACCCCCTTTTTTTAAAAAGAGGGCATAAAAACACAATCATTCTTAGATAAGCACTTATATTACTTTTGCCACATTTCATGGCAGTAAGTACAGCCTACTGGCTTGTAGTATCTTGGGCGTTTTCCATGAATACCATTTACCTGTATCGTATCATAAGTGAACATGATGTTTACATGAGTGATCAAAACATATCAGAGAAATACCAACTATACTAGTTTGTACCAGTTTGTTTAAGTTTACTTCAAGTTTTATTTAACCTATTTATGCCGGGTGGACTCTCCCATCCTTCTAAATTGGATCAATTTATTTCCAAAATTAGAGATGTCTGGTATATTTATTTCTATTTTTAGAATATTTCTTACAGAAATTCCTTTAAGCAAACAGCGTAGACCCTGATGAGACGCCGCATCATGCGGCGTCTTATCTGGTATGCTGTTTGCCAAGGCCTTTTTTCTAGACGCTAGGCATAAATGGGTTAAGTTAATTCAAGGGTGAATTATACTTTTCAACATACAAGAGAGGAATTTGATATAATTATAAATTACTTATTACAGTTTCATATTTCACTCAAAAAGTCATAAAATTTATTTGAAAACCGACTGATTTGAATCAAACATGTTAAACATAAGTCTAACAGATCTACAAATGATTCATTGGGCTTGAATAAATACACCATTTTTAAAGAACATAAACAAAACTTCAAGTGATAAAAATATCAAAGACATTCACAAACTATTAATCTTTTTGAAAACACTCACATCTACATGAATGGTATTTACATCATATTACCAATCGTTTAAAAATTATGTAGAAAACACACGTGTCAGTGAGCGCCATATATTATTCACAATCATTTTGCTTTGATATTGGATTGTTTATGAAACAAAATGTTTTCATCTTTATCTTTTATGAAAATGTATATCCTAATGTTTATCTACTTTTTGTACCATGACCACTGTGAACAAATATACATTTGAATAGAAGTTGTTTCTAAACCAAGCTTTTTCCAAGCTTGTGAATTATGAAAGATATCACAAGGAATATTGGTTGCTTTTATGGTTAACATGATGACTTGTTAAATGATCATTTAAAAGGGGCAGTGCATTTCTTTTGTTAAACAAACATTGTAAGATAATCACTAATGTTACTTCTGTGACATTTCATGGTAGTAAGAATAGCCTTCTTTAGCTCTTTGCATGCTGGGAAATTTGTCCTCTGCTAAAATGTTGTCTGCTGAATTTCTAAAATTAGCATTTTCTTAGATTTTTTTCAAAGAATACTATCAGAATAGCAAACAGTTTGGATCCTGATGAGACGCCACGTTCTGTGGCGTCTCATCTGGATCCAAACTGTTTGCAAAGGCCTTCAAAATCCCGTTCCAGCACTGAAAGGGTTAGTTGTATTATTTTGGGGGTTTCCCATTGCTTTTTACCAGTGATCATATATCAAGTAACAATGATGTTCAAATGAGTCATCAAAACACATCAGACGAATACCAGCTAAACCAGTAGAGAATTTCATAATATCAAAATTTCATAAATAATAATAAATACCAGCATTGGTACCAGTTGGTTTCAATTTATTTAAGTTTTTTTTATATAATAATCATATATCAAGTAAACATGATGTTCAAATGAGTCATCAAAACACATCAGACGAATACCAGCTAAACCAGTAGAGAATTTCATAATATCAAAATTTCATAAATAATAATAAATACCAGCATTGGTACCAGTTGGTTTCAATTTATTTAAGTTTTTTTTATATAATAATCATATATCAAGTAACAATGATGTTCAAATGAGTCATCAAAACACATCAGACGAATACCAGCTAAACCAGTAGAGAATTTCATAATATCAAAATTTCATAAATAATAATAAATACCAGCATTGGTACCAGTTGGTTTCAATTTATTTAAGTTTTTTTTTTATATAATATAAGTGTTTTTAATTCATCAATGCCATTTTCAGCAGTTAGATCTAGGATCACAAATGGTACCGGATGCTGTTTTTTTCATGGGATGCTGTTTTATTCATACGCTTGTGATCAATGTTTTAAAGCACATCCCTTTTATTACGTCAGTGAGATGTACCCCCCTAAGCCACAGGTAACATATATCCTTTGTCCCAATTTTTCAAAGCCAATGAAATTGTTGTAAACATACAAGCATTGGTGCAGTCTGCAAAACTAACATTTTCGTCTTCATAGCCAATGTGGCTATGAAACTTTCAACATTTCATAGCCAGAGGCAATTTTTTATAGCCATTTTTTTTTTCAAGTTTCTATTTTTGAGGTATACAATGCGAAATAGTATAAACCAGACCATATAACTGCATGCATGTTCGTCATTTTATGTTGTTTTTTTTTAAAGAACGTCAAAAAGAAATTATAAGCGACGACAAATACTTTATCCGAAAACGACATTTGAAAAAAATGTACGTGTTTTGCACATAAAATAAAATGTGCATATCGTTTGACTGCAAAAATGAAAACCATTTACCAAGACAATACGTAATCTATATATAATTTGGTTAACATATTGCTTTACTATAATTATGCTTTTGAACTGCTTTACTTGGAGAAATCGATCACTGGAAATATTTCAAGATTGCAGACAATTGTAAGATTTTCGGAAAGTAGCGAAGAAATTTCGTAAGTTGCAGTTCATGTCTGTGCCATCCGATAACCAATCAGAAATAAATAAATAAAATTTCTGGCAAAATTGGAACCAAGCGCTAGTTTCCAGAATGCCGACAATATTTGTTTTGTTTTAAGGTGAACACGCACTCGAACGAAATTTCCTAAATTGATTATTTGTTGGTTTATTTCCAAACGGTCTTTTTGGATGTTTTTATCGCAATTCAGGCGATCGATAGACAATTTTTCCATCGCCAGAGCTTAGATTTCATCGCATTGGCGATCAGGCGATGGGTTAAATTTGCAGACTGTTGGCGTTGCAATAAGCCTCATTCTGGGTTAACTGAAATTAATGCATATGCGTAAAGTATCATCCCAGATTAGCCTGTGCAGTCTGCCTATAATAATCAGGGACGAAACTTTCCTCTTAAACTGGATTAAAAAAAACAAAAATACTAACTTTAAACGAAAAACACCATAGAAGCGATAAGTTTTGTCCCTGATAAGCCTGTGCAGACTGCACAGGCTAATGAGGGAAAACACTTTACCCACAAGCCTTTAGCCCAGTTTTCACGCCCAGAACGAGGCTCCAATAGTGGCAATACCTTGAAGTGTTTGTGTCTCATGAACTGGTAGTGACACAGCTCACAGCACGGGGTCTGCTTGCGCAGTCGACGCTGCAGGGTTCGTACCCATTTCTGAAAGCGTAATAAACATGTTTATAAAATACAATAAATCACATTTCTGAAAGCAAAAAAGCACTTTATTACCAATCAAACACTGAGATGATATTAACTTTATTCCTTTCAAAAAATCACATTCCTAGCATACTCATGAAGTATTTCATGTCTTAGATGGCTCACATCTGATTTTCTTCAACACATTAACTAAACATGAACTTATTCAGTACATTGACATGTACTTATTCAGCACATTGACATGTACTTATTCAGCACATTGACATGAACTTATTTTGCACATTGACATGAACTTATTCAGGATATGAATTCAATACCTTATACAACAATCATCAATGAAAGTATGGACACAAAAGTTGTACTATAAATAGTACTTAAAAAATAATTAATAAAATTAATATTAAACTTATGTTCAGCATAAAGCAACAGTATTATGGTTTGGTTTTTGACATGATACATGTGTGTTTTTTAAACAAATAAATTTTAATATATTCATTTTAAATTTCAAACATAATATTTTGCCAGTTTAACCATTTCAAGTGCTCTTCAAAAACATAAGTCAAATTCTGAGCCCGTAAACATTCAATGTGCATGGTATATTATAATATGCTGATGACGTGAGCCTTACCAAAATATTTTTAAAACAATCTTAGAGTTTTATATAAACAAAGGCATTTGCCATTTGAAAGTATTTGTTTATAAAGAGTGACGTCTATAATAATGTCACTCAATCAAACAGCATTTTGCCGCATTCTCTCAATGGTGCCAGGGCTGAGGCATTTCTTTGTAAACTGAACCAAATAGGAGACTTGTTTCAAGAATATAAATGTACATGCCAAATTTTCATGATAGTTGAACTTATATGCAGAAAAATATACGTGTTTAACTATACCCATTATGTGCCTTAAGTAAGAGTTGAAAATATTTGGACCAATATTCATTTATTTATTTGAAACAATATTCATTTTAAAAATTTACTTCAATGAAAATACAAAAATAATTACTGATATCAGCCCTGCACCTGTTAATTTGGAACAGGCTTTGTTAAGATTGTCATTCATTATATGTGTCACCTTCTGAGAAAACTGGGCAAAATGCATGTGTGTAAAGTATCATCCCAGATTAGCCTGTGCAGTCCGCACAGGCTTATCCGGGACGACACTTCCCGTCAAAACTGGATTTTCGCTTAGAGACATTCTTTTAAACGAAAAATTCCATAAAAGCGGAAACTGTCGTCCCTGATTAGCCTGTGCGGACTGCACAGGCAAATCTGGAATGACAATTTTAGCACAAGCATTATGCCCAGTTTTCTCAGAACGCGACACAATTGTGAACATGCTTTGCCCAGATTGTCATTTATTAAATATGCAGAGTTCCATTTTGATGTGGGAGGCATGGAAATCACCCAGCTTAGTTCACCAAAATATGGCATAACACCCAGATACTATTCTTTATTAATTTAAAGAATAATAATAATTAATAGATATTTGCATTACCCTCCTACATTTTTTAAATCATCCGCTTACTTTAAACCTTGTGTATGATAAAATGAATTTTCCTTGACTGTGATGTCAGTGGTGATTACGGTATCACGTAATGAAAACTCGTTCTGAAAAAACTGGTCTAACAGCATGTGCGTGAAGTGTTGTCAAAGATTGTCGTTAAAGGAAGTCTCTTCAAAACAAAACCCAGTTTAAGCGGAAAGTGTCATCCCTGGTTAGCATGAGCGGACTGCACAGGCTAATCTTGAACAACACTTTACGCTCATGCTTTAAACCCTGTTTTCCCAGAACAAGGCTTAAGTTATGCATTACCTTGAGACACATGGTATGGACGTATTTGAGGGATCCGGAGCACCGACACGGCGTGATCAGGGGGTCTGTATCTGAGTCCGGCATCTGGCAGATCCTGCAGATAGCACACATATCTGTCCCCGTCTCAGACATAGTCACAGAGCTATAGCAACAGCTCGACATTTGGTGCGACATGTTACTGTTCGAGCGCACGATGTTGCCTCTGAGAGGTCCATGAACAGGCACTTGGTTTGCGAGGTGCATCGTGTTCTGAGAACTACCTATCCAAACTAAGTCACTGTGTTTGTTTCCACATCGCACATGGGTCATACTTCCTAGCGATCGACCGAGTCGGCAGATGTTGCCACCTTGTGAATTGTTTTTAGGAAAGTGTGGCACGATAACTTGGCCTTGAAACAGAAGTCTAGACGGGCTATTGCTAGGGATCAACTGGTGTTCCACTTCTCCATCGGAGTCTAAAAAGGAACTGTCTCTATCAATATCCATGTTTGTTCTTTCAATATCCATGTTCGTTCTTCTATCCATATCCCTGCTTGTTTGGGCTACATTCTCAGGATTCAATTCAGATCTGTCTAGCAACTGGTTGCTATGGCAACTGCAGTCGCCATGGAGACTCTCCACCTCTCCCTGTTTACTTGTCTTCATATCCTATCCTTGTAACCTGAAACAATTTTTCAAAGCTTTAATTTTTTTAATTCAGCTTTTAAATGTTCTTAATAATATATGGCAAGAGATCATGAGGATCTGTAGACTTAACTTATTATTTTGAACAATGTAATGCAGGTACTTGAAGCACATTAAGTATTGTAAGTATACAACAGTATAAATGTCATAAACACAAAAATAAAACAGTTGTTAAAGACATTTATTTGAAATTTCAAACAAATTTACTTTGATACTAACATTGTGTTCATATTTGTTGTAGAATTTTTTTTTAGAATATGTATAGTATGAACAATTCTGCAAATAATAGCGGGGATTTCCCAATAGTTATTTGTTTTATGAACTGTGAACATGAATCAGTTTTCTGTTGTACAAAAGAAAATCAGATTCAATTGTATGTATAAGACTCTTACTTTGTTGAGTTACTTGTACCACTTCTTCTGAACTTTTTCTTTTGAACTTTTATTCTTGTATTTTATTTATCAAAGTTTTATCTATTTCAAAAAATATTATTAACATTGTAGATATACTTGCTTTAACTACTGTTTATTAAAAAATATCAAAACTTAAAACAACTAAAAATAACCTTCAAAACATAATTGAATTCTATAAGTTTATACTGAACTATCAAATAACTATCCTGACTATTTATATGAACAAAATTGAGCACTGTCCAGCTTTTGCATTAAACTGATTCATTGGTCACACAAAGAATACGGGTAATAAAAACATCGATAGGACACTGTCCTACATACTGTGTATATTGCCACTTGAATTGCACTGGTCAAAGACCTCATAATCAAACTAGGAAATCAACCCATCAATTTTCACAGTGGATAATTGGTAGTGATGCAAATGAAAGTGTCCCCATTGTGGTTGCCATGGTTTTTCTGTTAATCAAAGTGATACAAATCAATATCAATGAAACAAATGCTTTATGGTTTATTTGCTTTTGTTTTAACATAAGAAGCATTTGTAAACAATGACAAAATCATCATAGAATACAATTATTAAGTCAGTGAATTAAGTTTGTGATACTTAGAGAAATCTTACTTTTCAAATGTTCAATTAATGTACAAAAAAAAAAAAAAAAAAAAATGATGGTGACTAAAAACATCTGGCTTTATGATTACGATGCTGTCCGGTTATCTTGCGCAGTTAAGGATCAATTGGTTTAAAAACATGTTCATTTATAAATTGACAATATAATATCTAAATTAATTATGAAAATAAGAAGTTCATGTGCCTATTAACACAAAAATATCTGATTAATTCAGTGAAGAATTGTCCGATTTGATTTCAAAACAAACATGACCCACATCATTTTCAAACTATCACAGTGTCCGGTAATCTTGTGCACTTGGTGAAATGACCTCATTTAGGCTTAAAATATCGAAAATATCAGAACTAGGCCATTGCGCATGCGGAGATCATACCAAATGTGGTTTGACAGAATTTCGGGAAATGATGACAATGTCGTCTGATGCGATATATTTTCAATTGCCAAAAACAGCAACAAAAAATACCATAAATGATCGGATATTGTGCAATGGAATGCTAAATTACGCGTTGGATTTATGAATTCTTAATTTAAAGTATGAAAACGCTTAAGACTGCAGGGAATTTGTGATTCATTTCGTATTTATCGTCTGTATGCGGAGTGCGCAACATTTCCGGACACGCAAGATTACCGGATTTAACTGTACAGTAGCATTTAGCTGACCCATTGTGAATTGTGTATCATGATATTTAGCACCTTTTTACAAATGCTTGATATAAAAAATGCTTACATTCAAGACCTGTAATGTCAGGCTAATATCTATAAATAATCACAAATAACCTGTTTTTTTTTCTTCTATCTGAATAACACTCAATACAAACTAACAGTACTGTACTGTACAACTAACAAAATGTTTGATGAAAAAAGTGTGAAAGGCAAACAAAACAAATATTTAGTTACCTTTTAATGTAATAACTCAAGAACCACTTTACACTTTAGTACAATATATTGTCAGTAATTAAACATAATAAATTTCCGACAAGATTATGTAAACCGGCTTAATTGAAACAGCTGATTGAGATACATGTACAATGTACTCTCAGTACAATGCATGCATAATGACTATTGTGTTCTGTGAACAGAATTATCCATACAACACTTTAATAGTGTACACTTTTGTCCCCTAGGTCACCAACACACAAGTTCTACATCAGACATCTCACTTTTACTCGTGACTGACACTCTTAAATACCCACTCAAAAAGGCGAACGTGAGAATTGAGATCAATTTCTGACAATTACCTAATTCTGCAATGAACCGGCAGGCGGAAACTAGGTCACTGAACATTATCGAGTTTTTGGCAATCATTTCAAAGTGATGGACGGCTCAGGAGCTTCTTTCACACAAGGACTAACATTTGCATGCTATGCCCGAAACAGTGCAACTAGGTAAACAGATATTAAACAGTGGTTGGCTTACCTTTCGCAAAGCTTATCTAAGTCATGTCACCAGTTTCTACTGGATTTGACAGGTCACGTGACTATTTGTTTATAAAATCGGTATGGTTCCGTGCACAGTATGGCATGACTCACTGCAGTATAGAAACCAAAACTCACCCCGTAGACCAAAGCTCTATAAATAAATGTGTATTTATAAATCTTTGACTAGACCTTATATTTATTTTCGCTTTCATTTTGGTCACATTCCTGGTTAATTGTGATCAATCTCTTGCACGATGGTTACATTGCATTTACCTCTGTGTTGGGCTCAGAACGCACTATTTTTATGAGAGCGTCTCATTCATGTGATTGGCAAGCACATACACCCATTAAAATTACAAAATTAGATTGTTTGTGTATGTGAGAGCAACGAACGACAGCTCTGCATGGAGATAAGGTTGTGATACTTAAATTATCACTGATGCTAGATCTAAGTAGATCTAAATACAAGATGTTCAACAACAAAAACATACTGTTCATTAAAATATGTTTACATACAGTACTGTAGATCTATATGTTACGCGCAGCAATACATATAATGAATAAAATTAACGCAATGTTACGCATTGCTGGGTTAGTTGATAAATAGCACGTGCCAACTCACGCGTCGTACCACGCGAATTATATGTGAACTTTATAAAGAGTATATAGAGAATAACAGGTTACTGCCTGATCTTTTTGTAATATATCAGGCAAGGCTTAGACTAATATTACGGCGAGGCTTGCCGAGCCGTTATTTTATTCGTGCCGAGCCTGATATATTACAAAAAGATCAGGCAGTAAAATGTTTTTCTGTTTATCATACCTCTCTCTAAGTCCCCGTTTTAAAAGAAATAATTAAAACAAAATCGCGACGACGCTGCATTTTTAGCGGGAATGAATATGATCGTTGACTTTTTACTTGTTACTAATGACGTCATGAGCACTTGCGCTTAATATTTGTAAAATATGTTTTTCGCTGTTTTGTTTGCTTTTTGTGTCCTAAATATAATACATCCTGGTATCAAAGTGTTTCTTTTGTTGAATCTGATTTGATTTTACTAAACATGATGACTTTATAGTTCATTCCGAGTAAAATGACTTACATACAGATTTATAAATGATAATGTTTCATGTTCATAGAATAATAAATAGTGGCAGGGAGGGGGGTTAACGACCAGCGCCACCGCTTAATATTTCCAAAACATGTTTTAAAACTTAAAATTTTTAGTAAAGAGAGCGATGCGCAGGCTTTAACATCTCTCTTACAGGAAACTTGTACTTAAGAGCCGGGCCACGCACGGCTCGCGTTCCAGTGACAAGCTGGCCGTAAATGACTTCTTTCGGTAGGCGTCCACCATCCATTCGGCGAAGGCGACGTTGAGTCAGAAGGGCGAACATGCTTGGGATCCCAGCACGTTAAAGAATGTCACTTTGCGGGATACGATCCTACCACTTGATCTTCAGAATGTGTTTTAGGCACCGCATGTGGAAGGTGTTGAGGCGGCGTTTTTAGACTGTAAAGTTAAATGCCTATTTTTCATTTAATTAAGAAACTGTTTCAAATCGAAAATCCTTCCAGAACCGGATTCATGGGATTGTGATCGCAATAGTTACCGATAGGGATGTAACCGCTGTGAGGAGTAGCTTGTACAACCAATTGCAGTTATCCCCCTTTTTATATGTAGCCTACTATCCCATAACCCTTTGAGCGCTGGAACCAGATTTTGAAGGCCTTTGCAAACAGTTTGGATCCAGATGAGACGCCAGCAGACAACATTTTAGCAGACGAAAAATTTCCCAGCATGCAAAGGGATAATATCCCAGCAGAATTGCCACTCCATGCTCTCACACACGTGAATGTAATGTAACCGCGGTGCACGAGATTGACTTCCCCGCGTAAAAGTCGCCTTGAACGGACCCTTTTGTTATGTACCTTCATATTATTATCATGCCAAATTAAGTGTAAATCTATGTATTTGAGCTCGATTATATCGAAAGCTCAAGAAAGAGGTGATTGACTTGGAAGCACCTGTACTTGGTTTCATTTGAGAAAATCACCAGAACGCTATTTGAGTGAGAATCGAACCCTGGACCTCTCGATCGCTAGGCGGACAATACACCATCGCGACAATATGCCTAATATGGACTAGTATGCATGTCCACGAGTTCCCAGGTGGACATAGGCTAACACGTTTAGTTTTTGTCTTGAATATTGTGTCGAGACGGCATACACATTTTTTCAATGAACCACTCGGCTATATTGGATGTAACGTTACGATTTAAATAATTGGACTGTAATTTGCTGTTCCTTTCACTTTTCTTTTAAAAGTTGCGCAAACACATTTCCTGTTATAATTGTACCCGGTCAAAACATCATTATAATACTAAGTTTAACGTGCCGATATTCGTACATTTACTTTTTATATCTAAGACCCAGAGCAAGTGAAACTTCATAGGAGTATTTCTTGGGTCCCTCATTTCCGCCAAAATTTCTGAAATGATCCACGAGCACTTGTCATGCATGCATCCAGTGGAGCGTCACGGGTCCTCTTGAGCAATTCGTTGATTTAGTACGTGGCTTCCTTCTATATAAAAATCCAACTGGAGTTCACATGATACCAAAATATCAAATGACCAATACATGCACATAAATGTTTATAGTATAATTCGCTCCGCTAGCCAGTATTGGCTGGAAACACCTGCTGAAACCGACCAATGTAAAATAATAATGTCATCATTATAAAATCAGATTTTTGTTTAATAATGTTTATACTTCTTGGTTTATGTCAAAGATAGTAGATCTTTAGAGGGCGATTTACAAAACAAGCCATGCGTTCTCTGCTATACGGTCGACTCAATGATTCGAAATATATTTAGAGATAAAAATGTCCAGTCATGACCACAATAGGCCACCTTTAGGTTGCACAACGTTTGTACTTCATAAATAGTACAATCCCCAAAACACGAGCTCTCTGATTTAAGTACAGTTTGGACGCTTTCAGTTGTTTTTAAATCTTTCCCCAGAGAAATAATTCGTATAAGTTATTCGTTTGAAAGTAAATGTGGCTCTATGAATCAGACATATTTCATAACGTGCTCATTTAAACATAATTCAGCCGTTGCTACGCGTCTATCTTTTAAATCAATTTTATTTTATTTTTGGCCATTCCGGCGTCCTACATTCGAACTTCCGGTTTTCACGTGATGTTTGTAAACTTTGCGGGCTTATCTGTGACTCATGTAGAGTTTTGAAATAAAATTTGACCGGTTAAGTGTGCGGTTGATTTAATAATGGATATTTATTAGTGAGAAAGGTAGCCAAAGTTGGCTATATAGATCACTTTAAATTGTAAGTACCGTTTGTACTACTAAAATCCCTATTCATAAATATACATTTGTAATCATGTTTTTAATGCAGACCTTATTGTACATTGAATAAATTTTGCAATGTTCTGAATTAATGCGCACAAGTTATGCAAGTTTGAATATTTTTTTATAAAAAGTAAAGATCAACGCACAAAGGGCCGAATTAATAAAGAAGTATAAACAACGATTTATTCTGACATAATATGCTTAATAAAAGTATTATAATGCCTTTTTTTTTAAATATTTATTTCAAAGCAATCGATTATTTACATAGATGTTCGTGTTACATATATGTATGTACATTGTCATTATTTCAGATTTGTACCTACTTAAGCAAGATGGCAGAAGAAGAAAGTGGTTCGCCATTGCTTCTTCTGATACTGGCGGTGGTTGCCCACCTGGTCCTTATTGCTATCGTTGTGTACTACGCGTGCTGTAGGAACGGGTGCACGTGCAAAATAACTATACAAGAACATGCAGCATCTTCGACGTCACCGGTTGTATCACATTCTGACGGAGAAAGTTTGGTGGAAACAGGACCTGTATCAAACTGGTGGCAGACGACGCTGTTAACTCGCGTGCGCGCGCATCTAACGCGCTCTCGGAATTTAACGGAAAATTCAGACGACACGGAATCTCATCTGCCGCCGCCGTATGTAGATACTATGACGTTTTCGGCGTTGGTGGCTGCCGGCGGTCATGACAACGACGGTGCGGACTTGCCGAGCTACGACGAGTGTATAGAACGTGCGGCGAGCTGGCAACGTAACCCGCACACAGGAACCTACGAACGCGAAAAGCCGCCAAAATACGAGGAGGTCGTCAATAATTGACGTCACATATTCCGTAGAATCCTTAAGCACGGGAATCCTTAAACTAAATTAGGAATAAATCTACGATTGTTAAGATCTATTGGTATAATAAAGAAACGGATGTACAAGTTTACCTTCATTCCGTTTGATGAGGTGAGAAACAAACAAACAATGAATTATTTAATTCATATAATATGCATTCATCAGAATACGGACCTTCACATGTGTGTAAGCCTATACATTGGTCAATGTTGCAAGACATTTCGGAGATTTACAGACAATTCTACGCACTGTACAAGTCTATGTATTCTTCTTATTACTATTAATATAATATGAATCATTTCCACTCTGTGTGTTTGTATAGAAGAACGTCTTTCATAGTGAATCAAAAGTTGGTAAACTTAATATTGTTGTGCTACACAAGTATTAATTGAAATTGATTGGTGTCACGATATTCCTCAAATAGAGTGGACTTATATTGTGGCGTTTTGGCAAATAACAATACCGCAACGATGATTGCGCGTTTTA
This sequence comes from Dreissena rostriformis, assembly GCA_007657795.1. Classification (NCBI taxonomy): domain Eukaryota; kingdom Metazoa; phylum Mollusca; class Bivalvia; order Myida; family Dreissenidae; genus Dreissena; species Dreissena rostriformis. The sequence continues at coordinate 66,001 of VMBQ01004150.1, read as the reverse complement.
TTGATGTGTCACATCACTAAGAACATTTTACTTGAATACTCCAGTTTTATTCTGCAGAAACTAATAAATTCAAAGTAACGGTATTTTTAGAAATTAAATGTAGGCAAAAATTCATTCAGTCCTAGGCTTAATGCACGAGAGCTATGGAAGGAATCATATCAAGCTTATAACATTCTGAAAACAATATTGTTCGTTTTTTATGTCTTATTTAAATATGCAATATACAGGTACACATGTCCTTTGAATACCCCGTGATATACTATGATATAGCAAATATGCTAATATGTATAACTATATGGCGGGCTGCAGTTGGAGTCATGACATTGCATTTGACATTGGTGCAGATTTCATCATTCTCATTTTATTGTTATCTGTAATTGTATGTTAAGTTAACATGTTTATAGTGTTTTTATCGTTTTTGTTATTCATTTCATAAAATGTTGAATATACTAGAACTCCGCGAGTTGGATGTGTCGCCTTATGGTAATGGGTTAACCAAGAAATTAGCGCATTTCAATAAGTCTAAGTCCAAAATAAGGTCAAGGTCAAGATCATGCGCATGGAAAGGTGTCCAGATACACATGCGTACCAAATATGAAAGCAATATCTGAAGGGACACAGTAGTTTCGAGCCTTTTTCGAATCGCGGTCGCAGATTTTGAAACCTGAACGCTGACCTCAAGTTCAAGGTCAAGGTCACAGGGGTCAAAAATTGTATGCGCATGGAAAGGTGTTGTCCAGATACACATGCATACCAAATATGAAAGCAATATCTGAAGGCACACAGTATTTTTGAGCCTTTTTCGAATCGCGGTCGCAGATTTCGAAACATGAACGCTGACCTCAAGTTCAAGGTCACAGGGGTAAAAAAAATGTATGTGCATGGAAAAGTGTTGTCCAGATACACATACATACCAAATATGAAAGCAATATCTTAAGGGACACAGTAGTTATGAGCCTTATTCGAATCGCGATCGCAGATTTCGAAACCTGAACGCTGACCTCAAGCTCAAGGTCAAGGTCACAGGGGTCAAAAATTGTATGCGTATGGAAAGGTGTTGTCCAGATACACATGCATACCAAATATGAAAGCAATATCTGAAGGGACACAGTAGTTATGAGCCTTTTTCGAATTGCGGTCGCAGATTTCGAAACCTGAACGCTGACCTCAAGTTCAAGGTCACAGGGGTAAACAATTTTATGCGCATGGAAAGGTGTTGTCCACATACACATGCATACCAAATATGAAAGCAAAATCTGAAGGGACACAGAAGTTATGAGCCTTTTTCGAAAGTGTGACGCCCCCGCGGACGCCGACAAAGTAACACCTATATGTCCCCTGACCATAGTCAGACGACACAATAAAACGAAAGATCTAGATTAAAATCCAAAAATTTTAAGAAGTGTTCTCTTTCATAACAGTTGTTGCCTATGCATAACAAGCCTACTAAATACACAAGAACAAAGCTACAGTTCTTATATACGTATTCCATTGAACGGAAAGGAACAAAAGAGATTGTGATTTAAACAAATTAGTTTACAACATGTCGCATGTTTAAATAAATTCTGTACTATGTAATGTCTATTGCAAACCAGTAAAGCCAAAGCGTTATACAAGCAGCGAACTGTGAAAACTGGGCCTAATGCATGTGTGTAAAGTGTCATCCCAGATAAGCCTGTGCAGTCTGCACAGGCGTATCAGGTACAACACTTCCCGCCTACAATGCATTTTCAATAAGAAGATACCTCCTTTAAACAAAAAAATCCATAATGCACAGGCTAATCTCAGATGACACTTAACGCACACGCATTAAACCCAGTATTCCCAGAATTATTGATATGGCTCCTGTAACTTCTGTAGTACGCTAGTACAACATTCTCACGACCTTGATTTTGCGCCAGAGTGGTTGACTAATAGCTTTTGGACATCAACTGAATGTCATTCGCTATTCAATGTTTAAAGGAGATATGAAGCGGATCGGAAACAATGATGGCTTAACAACTGACCTGCAGGAGTGACCTTGATCTTCGTCTATGAGCGTGACTTATATGTGTCGCGTTCTAAGAAAACTGGGCAAAATGCATGTGTGTAAAGTGTTGTCCCAGTTTAGCCTGTCCAGTCCGCACAGGCTAATCAGGGACGACACTTTCCGCCTAAACTGGATTTTTGCTAAGAAGGGACTTCATTTAATCGAAAAATTTCATAAAAGCGGAAAGTGTCGTCCCTGATTAGCCTGTGCACAGGCTAATCTGGGACGACACTTTACACACATGCATTATTCGCAGTTTTCTCAGAACACGACACACAATGATGGCTTAACAACTGACCTGCAGGAGTGACCTTGATCTTGGTCTATGGACGTGACTTGTATATCCAGAGTATTCCCCGGGGAATTGTCACTGGATGTTTGGCCCCATCGGGAAGGACTTTGAGGGTTGTCCCCTCCCAATGGTAAAATAAACTTGTCTTATACCTTAATGGTCAAACCTAGGGTGTAATTCAATGTTTATGCCATTTTTGTTTGAGCTGGTTTCAAACCAAAATATAAACAATTAACACATGATTATAATAAATTATTGGTCCTGAAATAAATACTTAAATCGAACTCTCAAAAATGGTTTAATAAATTGACATGGCAACTGATACAGATTTTTAAACATGAATTCCTAAGTTTAAGTTTCTACAAATTGCAAACAGACCATCTTGTACGACATTTGTTTTGGTTTGATTATTATAATCTATAGGGACAGTCTTAAGTTACACAATTATACAGATTTTTTTAATCATAAAAAAAATAATTTTTTCTCAAAGGTAATTTAATAAACAACAAGTGATGTGTTTGTGAAACACTATGTCCCCTTTTGCGCGATTTTGACCCATATATTTGACCTTGAAGGATGACCTTGACTTTCACCACTCAAAATGTGCAGCTCCATGAGATACACATGCATGCCAAATATCAAGTTGCTATCTTCAATATTGCAAAAGTAATGGCCAATGTTAAAGTTTGTGCAAACCAACAAACCAACCAACAAACCAACAGACAGGGCAAAAACAATATGTCCTCCAGTATAGACTGGGGACCCGATAGACCCAGTATAGACTGGGGGACATAAAAATAAGTATTACCATTTTAAAGAGAAGATAATAAAACAATGCAACTAAATTCAATAAAATCTTTTATTTATCTCAGTTTAAAATAAAAGTCAATACAGCATGTTACTGCAGCTTATTGCTATGGCATTCACGAACATACTTCTCAACACAATGCTAATTGTCTTAAGTGCCATCTGTTGCAATCCAGTATTTAAAACATTAGCTGTCCCAATCAAGTGCATGATAATCATGCAACTTAACAGCTACCCCCTCTTGTTTAGATTATAGTCTTCTTTAATATTTTATTTGCTTTTCATTTATGACATGTGTGGTGGCCAATTAAGTCATTTTTCAGCATCTTTTGAAAGTTCTAAACATTTGAGGCAAGTTTAAAAATCGGTCAAAGGTAAGTTGGAAACACAGGTCACTTAATGCAGCTTGGATCGAATGCAGAAAAATAGAACCTCACATGTAATCCTGGCACTGTATGCTGTATGATGAAGCAAAAACAATTGTGTCGTGTTCTGAGAAAACTGGGAATAAAACATGTGCGTAAAGGTCATCCCAGATTAGCCTGTGAAGTCCGCACAGGCTAATCAGGGACGACACTTTCCGGCTAAACTGGATTTTCGCTAAGAAGAGACATCATTGAAACCAAAAATTCCATAAAAGCACAGGCTAATCTGGGATGACAATTTACGCACAAGCATTATGCCCAGTTTTCTCAGACACGACACAAATCAGTATCCTTAGAGTGGAATTCACTAACAGCACTATGTAACTAGCAGCAGTTTCCTGTTGACTGTAACAAAACTAATCCTGAATGATGTCATCTAATGAGCCTCGCTCTGGAAAAACTAGTCTTAATGCATGTGCGTTAATTGTCGTCCCAGATAAGCCTGTGAAGTCTGCACAGGCTAATCAGAGATGACACTTTCTGCTTTTATCGAATTTGAGTTAAAAGTAAGTCTCTTCTAAACAAAAATCCCGTTTAGGTGGAAAGTGTCGTCCCTGATTAGCCTGTGCAGACTTAAAAGGCTCTTATGGGGCAACACTTTACACACAAGCATTAAGCCCAGTTTTCCCAGAATGAGGCTTTAATGATCTGTCTTCAGTGTCATAAAAAAATAGACTAGTATTGAGGCATATAAGAGAGGTGAGTTTTCAGTATAACAGCAATATGGCAAAACATTGGGGCGACCATTCCAGTTCCTCTTCGTCAGACAGCCCACTACGCTCCTGCTGCAATGACCTCAGATGGCAGGTACCTACGGGTTGCCAGGCTCTGTTTGGTAACCCATGGCGATGCCCTTCTGACCTTCAACAGCCTTAGTGACCGGGGTTTCTCCAAGCTTCGTCTCAAGGCCTTTCCAGGATCGCATACTCAAATATTCACCTGCAACAATCATGAAGATTGTATTTTTAAGGGAGAATTAATGAATTAATACTCATTTAAAAAAACAGCAAACAAAGACTTCAAAAATTCAGCAAATATTCCTATGGTTAAAAATTGCATTTCAGTTTGTTTTCTCTTAGGCTCATACCCAGTATTTAAGATTCTTTAAAAAACACACACAAAAGAACTGGTTCCTCAATCATTAATTAATATGACGTCACATTTTACATAAATTATAAATATAAAAATATAAAATATATTACATAAAAATTAACAAATAACTTTACATGCGCTAAAAATATCAATTTCGTTGTAGTAATAAGATAAAAACTTTAAAAAAACTCTGACCTGCAGACTGTGCCTGTGTGGCCACAGTGAGGGTGTCATCTCTCAACATGAGGGCAGACCCTGTCTCCATGACATCCCCCGCAACCCCCGACCTCCTCATCTTCCCTGTTACCAAGGAGACGTCGGTCTCTTCCCCGGCGATCAGGTCAGGTACCGGCATGTGGTGACTTCCTCCTGCAGAGTGGTTTGCATTAATGAGCCGTGTTCTGGGAAAACCTGGCTTAAAGCATGTGCGTAAAGTGTCATCCCAGATTAGGCTGTACAGTCCGCAGAGACTTATCAGGGACAACTCTTTTCGCTGTTATGGTATTTTTTGTTTAATGGAAGTCAGTTCTTAGCAAAAATATAGTTTAGGGGGAAAGTGTTCTCGCAGATTAGCAAGTGCAGACTGCACATGTTAATCTGGGACGACACTTTACGCACATGCATTAAGCCCAGTTTTCCAAGAATGAGATTCTAATTGTTTTCTTCATCAATAAATTGATTGACTTGAATCAAGTTCAATGTCACATTATATATGACATACGTGTAGATATATTTTGCAAGTGATTTTCACCTGGTATCAACACAAAGTGAAGACATACGAATTCAAATATATAAGCAAAGTGAAACTTCACCTGCAGCAGAAGGAGAAAAAAACTTAATGTAATGAGAAGCTTTAATATAATGGTAAAGATTCAATGGCCAAACAGTGAGACACAAAACAAATGTTCTACAAAAGACATATAAGTACATACTAAACACACACACGTGAATACAACTGTGGTCACCGCCATGGAACAGTCAATGCAAAGCAAAGAATGAGTATCATATTTATAAACAAGTGCTGCGTTTGTGAAACACAATTTCCCCTACTGCACTTTGAAGCCACACAGCAGCTTTATCCCAATTGAAAACATCATGACAAAGTTACGGTCCATTGATATTTGACAAACTTACGGGCCTTGGACAGACAGTGGGACTGCTATATGCCACCCTACCAAATGTTGGTTATATATGAGCCTCGCTCTGGGAAAACGGGGCTTAATGCATGTGCGTAAACTGTCATCCCCAATTAGCCAGTGTGGAAAGTGTCGTTCCTGATGAGCTGGTGCAGACAACACAGGCTAATCTGGGACGACACTTTACGCATATGTAATAAGCCCCATTTTTCCAGAGCGAGGATTATATGAGTTATTATTACCTTCGAGTAGCTGGCCGAATGCTGTGGGGTACTCCCCAGTCCACTCTCTGCCTGGATTACAAGCCAACTCCATCTCATATGGAGTCACAACTGGCTTGTAAAAGTCAGTCGAATCCAGTAGAGAATTCTCAGCACAGGCAATCAGCACAAACACATCTACCTCCATAAAATTAGCCAGTTTTGCCACATTTATTTTCCCAACAATAAACACGTAACTTTTCTTCCCTGCAGTTTTAATTAGCACCTTCAACCTGTTCAAGATATCAAGATAATTTGCAACGCCCAAGGTTCCAACTAAAATTCCTACTATACTAGCATCTTTAGCTTTTTCGATCATGAAAAATCTCTTCATCAACATTTTATTAACATTCACACTTTCCCTTCGTCCAGCTTTAGTGATAGGATTATAGGAGAAAAATGTACTTGACTGGAAATTGTACATCAGGTTAGTCATAGTAAGGCTCTCGGAGCCAATATACAGAAAGCAGTAAGACGCAAGCTGCTTGTCTCGGGGAATCTTTATCACTCGACCACATTTCTGAATGATTTGTGAGCCATTGTCGTCTGGCTGGAGTTTATCCTTCTCAATATCCAGCAGAGACAGACAAAGTCCAGTATATTCAGGCAATTTCTTTACAATGTCATCTGAAAAACAATCACAATGTTATTAATTTCAAAAGAATGTTTATATGAGTCTCGTTCTGGGAATACTGGGCTTAATGCATGTGCGTCTGTTCTGGGACGACACTAAACAAACATGCATTAATCCAATTTTTTCCCAGACTGAGGCTTAATTTGAAAGAATTGCACTCTTGTTAACCATGGTGAAATCATGTTTACACCACATGTCAAAATACAAACTCAGCATAACACCAAATAGAATTAGTCAAAAACATGGACACTTAAATATAACAAGAGCACCGCATAGCGAGTGCCAAGGCTCGGCTGTGGGTGCTTGGATTTTGTTTTTTTNTTGCTATTCTGATAGTATTCTTTGAAAAAAATCAAAGAATATGCTAATTTTATAAATTCAGCAGACAACATTTTAGCAGACGACAAATTTCCCAGCATGCAAAGGGTTAAACCCACTGTTTGAAACAAAAAATACAGCAGAATATCCTCTTATTTGGGTCACAAGCATACATGTACATAGGGTCATACCCATGGATCATGGTAGCATCATCATAGAATTAAATACCTGTTCAAGTGTTACATCCTTACGAATATCGAAATTGAAATTTATAAAGATGGTACTGCATTTGAGATCTACTTTTCCCAATATAATAGAGCCTCGTTCTTGGAAAACTGGGCTTAATGCATGTCTGTTGAGTGTATTCCCAGATTAGCGTGAGCAGTTCACACAGGCTTATCAAGGACAACACTTTCTGCTCTTAAGGAATTTTTCATTTAAATAAGGTCTTTTATAAAGAAAAATCAACTTAAGCCCAGTTTTCCCAGAACGAGGCTAAATACATCTACATACCACATGCATACTGGTAGACAGAGTCATAAACCAGGATCACATTGATGTCTGGAGACGGGAACAGCACCCTGACCTGGTCTGCAAGGTCATCCATGTCAAGGGCAAGGCGACCGAACACGAACAGCGTTGCTATCCGGGCCGGGACACTGAGGCATGAGCGACCGTAGTGCACCAGGCAGTCTGCGTTGTAGTGCTGGGCTGCAACTTCATCCACACAGCAACTAGGGAGAGATTTTTATCAGTTGAGACCAATATTACAATTGGATTCATCAAAATTGCAGACATAGTAGAACTGGACAGCGTGGGTGTAAACAAAAGGGATTGGATATAATTTGTAACAAATGTACTAAAACTTCTCTCCACAAATGCAAATTCACATACTAAAGTATTATACAATCTCCTCTTAAGATTCATTTAATCTATTATAAACAAATAAATAATGCGCCGCTTTTTTTATTTTTTTTATTTATTTTTTACATTTGGCCTTGAAGGATGACATTGACCTTTCACCATTCAAAATGTGCAGCTCCATGAGATACACATTAAATTTTTATATATTTTTTTTTTTTTTTTTTACCTTTGACCTTGAAGGATGACCTTGACCTTGAACTTTCACCACTCAAAATGCGCAGCTCCATGAGATACACATGCATGCCAAATATCAAGTTGCTATCTTCAATAATGCAAAAGTTATGGCCAACGTTAAAGTTTTCGGACAAATGCACAGACTGACGGACGGACAGACGGACTGCGGTTCAACTGCTATATGCCACCCTACCGGGGGCATAAAAATCAATACTGATAAAGCATTTAATAAATATGATAGTTCAATTTTGTTTAATGTAACTTATTTCCAATATATATTATTTTACAAAACTTGGCCTACTGCATGATATCATTGATACAAATGTTCTAACCAAGTTTCATGTACATTGGGCAATCTAGAGTGTTAAAAAAGTAAATGTTTATGACACACTATTAAAACCGCATGGCGGAAAAAAGACGCATGAGCATGTTGGGCTCAGGTGAGCAAAAATATAAAAACGTAAATTAGTCCTATTGAAGTTGATATCCCCAATGTTCCCTGAAACCAACATACAACTCCAAGCACCTTCCATATGAAGTGTCCCCCAGAATGAAGACCCTAGTGTCTTCAGGCACCAGGCCTTCCAACACCTTGGTAACACCCACAGCATCTCCCATCATATCATCTGGGAACTGTAAGGCAACCTGCAACACATTGTGAGGTGGTATTCATACATGTATCATGAAAGCAATTGCGTTTGCATTTTTGCAATTATGTATAATATCAAACTTTATAGTTTTGACAATTTTAAAGTTCTCCCAAGCTGCAAGTATTGCTGGAAAAATATATTTGCATTCGATGACATAAAAATAATTGAAGAAAGCTACCGTTGTTATCCTTTTAAATGCGCTTGGGTACAATACACAACAATTTGGGCGGGCTAATATCAACCCCACTTAATTGCAAAATAAGTGCATATATTAGGACGGTATATAGAACAGTATTTTAAATAGTATGTAAACAATGAATTAACACATAAAAGCAAAATGAAAAAAAGAAGACGATTAATAGAAAAATGACACAAACCCTTTTGAAACCATTTTCCTTGATCCAATGAAGTGTTCTGTTGATTTCATACACAATCTCTAACTGGGTATGTTCAGTTGGCAAGGCCGGGCTCCCAACTGTTCTGGATAACACGCTATCAGCGTTGGAAGAAAACATTGAAACACCCTCCATGTCTGAAAATATTAAATATGAATTGAGCAGCTTTAGTTAAAGGTAACACTTAATTTTTGTGCGCCTCAATAGGTCTTGATATATTATTGGGTTACAATTATCATTGCATTTGTTTATCCCTTATTCTCGTAGTATCAGCCCTCCTCATTGTATCGCGACTTTTACCAGGCTGTTCGGAAAACGCTCAAGAAGTGCATGACGGTCAACGTTTTTTCAGTTTTTAGTACTTTTATTTCGTTTACCGTATATTAACTACTATTAAGCCGATCATTTTTATATGATGTCAGGTTTTCATTGGAAAGTAGGTCATGTTAAATCCTGGGTGATGATGTGATTTTTAAATTATTTAAGGCATAGTTGAGTAGTTTGTCTATGGTTTATTAGTAGGTTTATAAAATAGTTTATAATCCGCCTATTTGGGGAAAAAAATGTAACAATATTTACAGGAGCTAAGTCTAGCCAGTATTTTGTCAAAACAATGCCGATTTTAAAGCAGTTTTTGTTGTTATTCCCTAGAACACATGTTTAACTATAGATTGACACATAAAACAGGTGTGTTTTTAAATAATTTCCCTTAAAATATTAGGATGTATTCATTAAGAGGGCCGATACCACGGGTACACATGCTACTATGAGTTTTGAAGGTTTCTGTTTTAGTTAGATTTTTGATGGTTTAGTTTGCATTTGAAATGCCCCAATCACTATCCTAGCTCATTATATCAATTTAAAATGACGAATTGCAAAACATGTAACAAAGCTTTTCCTATATATGAAGAAAATTTAATGTTGGTGGTAGTTAACCTATGGCAAATATTTATTTTTATCGCGAAAACATATCACAATTTAGAATAAACAGATGCAGAAACATACCGTCCGTATGATTAAACAAATTATCTCCCAAAACACGTAAAATACTATTTTATCCAAACTACCAGATAAACGTTCAATAAATAAAATCAACAACAAAAATCAAATTGGAGTCACTTAACACATTTTGAACTTGTTTGTAAGGGAGAAAACTCTGTCACAAAACGTGTCCTCACTTTTATTTACCAAAGCCTTTAAGGATTGTGCAATAACCTTTATCGGCTTGATGTATTTATAAATATTCTCATATAAGTTAAAGTAACACATTGGTATGTACATCTTAATTTTTTTTCGACGATTTTTTGTAAGTAAGAATGTAATGTTCTCATTAAAATGCGTTTGATACATGTTTTCGCGATTGTCAAAACGTCAATTTTGAATAATTTTATATCATAAAAAACATGCATTTATGTTTAAATGAAAATATTAGTTTCTCGGCTACGTTATTATAATTCCGATACTCAAAATCATCTCTAAGATTTTACAAAGACTGGTCAATTTTCGGTTTGCGAAAACTTGACAGATGAGAGTTCTTTCTTCCAGAGACTGTGTATCACTGTGTCAGAATTGTCTATGGTCCGTATGGATGGATACGTCGAAGAAACCACTGCTGACCTTTACTCGACCGTGCACGATTGTTACACTATTGATGTTTTGATACACTGTCTTTGAAAATATCTATTGTTGAAGGGTTCACAATGTCATCACTAAGTTTGTTCCAATCAATTACAGTTTTTACAAAGAGTGAATTTTTAAAGATGACAGTTTTTGCTGGAATTGTTTCCAAGCACTTGGAATTATTGTTCACAAGGTTACACACTATGTTTTTATGGATATAGTCCTCGTATTGTTTAGCTCTTATGGTATAGGTAGCATTCAATGGTGATGGCCAGTACGTGCTCTTTCACCACCTTGTACAATAGACAATCCCAGAAATCAATACCTCCTGGATTACCCTCCCCTGAATACTCTCGCGCGCCTCCAAAACGGTACTGAAGAAAAAAACATGGTCCTATAAATGTTTGTATAGGTCCCTACGCAAAACAAGGAAGCGAAACGGTTTTATCCAATATATTTTAAGATTTAAATAGTTTCTGTTATCAATCTGACAACCACATAATAGTTCGTGTTTTTTTAAATATAAGTTATAACGTTATTAGTAGAAATAAGGTTCATCTGCATTCTTTTAAGAGTATTAAACACAGCATGGACATGGACCTATTTGTGTAGGTCCCCGGCATGAATAAGGTCTTAATTGTCATTTAACATGTTATTTAAAGGTGACGTGTGATATCTTATCTTAATTACGGTATCTTCACATGTGCAGACATGTGGTGTCACGGGCAAACCCATAAACGCTTTTAATCCACACTTGGAATATTGCCTCCCATTTAGCGAATTCGTTTGCGCCTTTATCTCTGATGTTTTTTCAAGAGATTTATGTTGCTGTCATTAATAATCCGTAATTAACGAAGAAATAATTTATCACTCATTTTTTTCGTGTTTTTATATTTTAATCGTAAATTTAGACCGTATTACGAAAATTTAATAAAGACATACGTGTAGGAAATCTAGAGAACACAATTGGAACAATTTAAGTTTATTTCAGGCTCATTATTTTTCAGGTTGAACATTTCAATCGTGAATTAAGATGTTATTAAGAAAATTTAATAAATAATGAAATCAGTTAAGTAAATATTTCAGGCAATAAACTTTGATTTTACATGTAAAACGTTATTTAAATAATAATATAAGAAAGTTATAGACAAAAGCTGATATCTCCTTTTCAATAAAAAAAGTATGACATGTCCTGACATCTTACACAGTTTTGCAAACGAATAACTCCGGTACTTGTTCATTTAAAATCACAAAATTAATTACAGCTAGATATTTTTGTATTAGCTTGAGAGCGATTTTTAAATAAAAGATTGCTAAAAACCACTTTAGTTTTAGACTAAACTAGATAAATAATTTTAATATAAAAAAAAATCTCTACCTGAAATCTTACAGAGTTTCGCTAATAAATATTTCCGGACCAATTTTAGAATCACATACTTCATTTCGGCTATAGATTTGTATATTACCTTTAAAATGACACTTACAAGGGAAATATCAATAACGAAATGGTAACTGTTTAGACAGACAAAGATATGTACTATTCAATAAAAAAGTCGTCCTCGGTCTTTAATCTTACAACGTTTCTTAATGAGTATCTCCGGAAAGTATAGAAAGTACGGCATTTTATACGAAATAATATAGGCTTAAACAAGGGCAGATATCAATATAATTGTCTACCTCGACCTTAAATCTATCTAATTTATACCAAAGATCTATCAAAAAAATTGGTCTGAATGGATGTTTCCAATCTTTGTATATTGATAGATCTTTGTAAATATCTCCAGCACTATTTACGCTAAAATCACAACGTTTACTTTAGACTTTAGATATTTCTATACCTTTATAATTATAATTTATCCTTGAATAATTGTATTCCATAAAGAAATAATTAAATTTTATACAAAGGCTTTACTGAAAGGTATGCTTAAAAATGCCAACTCGGCTTTAAACATTACATGTTGTCACTGAATATTGTTGCAGAGACACATATTTTATGAATCTATCGTGTATATTTTTTATTTAAGTTATATTGATTCATGATGTGATACATACATGTATCGACACTTGTTTTCATGTTTCACTTGTTTTCAATCCTACTGTGCGAAGCCATAAAGTACTGTTTATTGGAATAAAGCGGGTGAACACTATGATAACGTTGTAATCTGCATAATTCTTCAGTACCATTTTCAGTAGCGGGTGACGTAATAGCCAATATGGCGGCGGTCAATTTATCGATTCTGGGATTGTCTATAGCGTCAACCTGTGGGCAGGTTGTCTGTCTTGCAGTGGTGGGAGTTCTGACTTGTGTAGCATTTCTGTGACACAACCATGCTGTCTGGAGCGGTAGTCTCTAATGATGAACCTTGCGGCTCATCGCTGGACACCCTCTAGGCGGTCAATGTCTGTTTGGTGGAATGGATCCCATACAACACTGGCATATTCTAGCTTTGAACAGGCTAGTGCTAGGCATTTTTGCGGCATTCTAAAGGGCAGTGACTGAGGTTTCTTCTTAGGAACCCAAGAATAGAGTTTATACTTGGCTTTGTTATATTGGTGATATTGGTTTTCCATTCCATGTCTTCAGATAAGGTGATACCAAGGTAGGGATTTTCTTGTACTCTTTTGAGGATTTCTTTGTTAATACCATAGAAGAAGCTAGATTTGTGTTTGGAACTAAGAAGGTAACATTTCTTTCCGTTGAATTCCATCCCCAATTCGTTGGCCCATTTGTGAAGGTCATCTAGATCATTTTGTAGAATTTCATGATCTTTAGTTTAAAGGTCTGTAAAGGAGTCAGTCATAAGATAAGAACGGTCCTAGAACTGTCCCTTGAGGAACTCAGGAGTCCACTGGCACATGATGTGATTTGTCCCGTCAACAATCACACATGTTTCAATAGCAAGTGTTGGTGTGGGACCGTGTCGAAGGCCTGACTGAAGTCCAGGATGATGGTATCGACTTCTTTGTTTTGGTCATAAAAGTTAAGTAGATCGTGGGTTGTTAATGTTACAACTAGTTGAGTTTCACATGAATATCCAGAGCGAAAGCTGTGATTCAAAGAGGTGAGAGCTCTGTGTTTGTCAAGATGGTTTAGAATATGGTGGCAGATGATATGTTCAAGAATTTGGAGTTGGACACTGCTAAGGGATAGTGGGATACAGGGCGATTTTCGGCTGCGTAACGGTTTCCCTTCTTGTAAACTGTTCCTATGTTGGCATCTCTTCCATCTTTCGGCAGTTCTCCAGTGTTGATTGATTGCTGGAAGATAACGGGTATAGCTGGGGCTAGCTCTGTAGCACAGGTCTGGAGGACTTTGGGTACTTCGTCAGGTTTGTTGACCTTAAGATTCTTTAGTAGTTTGTGTATGCCTTCTTGACCGATCACAAGTGTAGGGATATTTTCAGTAACACAGCCTGAGAGTACTTGTTTTCGTTGTGAGCCATCATCCTTGGTGAAAACTGATTGAAACTGGTATAGTGAGATTTCAGCCCTGCCTTTGAAGTGGGTGAATATGTGACCATTGGAGCGTAGAGGTGCAATACAGATGTTATCCTGTTTATTTAATTTGACGTAAGACCAGAATGGTTCTGTATTGTTGATCTGAAGACCTTCATTGATGATTCTGTTTACATTCTCCCATTCTGCCTGTCAGATTCTTTTCTTTCTGTCTGACCCATTATACCCCTGTCACGTCGCTCCAGTTGGCATTCTCACTACAATCATAACTGTAACAATTTAAAAAAAATTACGCCCCCTTCTTTTAAGAAGAGGGGGTATATTGTTTTTGGCCTGTCTGTCATTCTGTCTGTCCCAACACTTTTACAAACAACTTTAACCTTGGTTAAAGTTTGGTCATAACTTTTGCAATATTCAAGATAGCAACTTGATATTTGGCATGCATTTGTATCTGAAGCTGCTTATTTTGAGTGGTGATGGTCAAGGTCATCCTTCAAGGTCAAAGGTCAAAAACACAATCCAAAGGGAAGTAATAAGCTTTAAAGGGAGATAATTTCTAAACCTGCCAAATGATAAATAGAAATGTTATTTCATAGCGGCGCAATAGGGGGCAATGTGTTTATGACAAACACATGTCTTGTTTGAAAATGCCAATAGTGGTAGTCAGAGCACTTATTTTTTTCTTAAAGAAAATCTTGATGAAACCAATTTTCGCAGAGTCTAGACAAACATGATTGTTACCTGTGAATTGTTTAAATTTCTAATCATGTGTTTTGGCTGACAACAGCCAAATGTTTGTCAGATATTGTAATATTTTGTCTGACAGATTGAGCAAAATCTGCCTTGGCATTTGCACTGGGACCATACATATGCCATAAAAGGGAAAGCTTGTTATAAAACCCTATTGACATATGAAGAATGCAGTTGTGTCACTGAAGAGTCTCTGCCTACTCTCTGAGCATCTATCAACCAATTCTCTATGTTTTTTAACTTCTAAAGTATGTCTGTACTACTCAGACTTTCTTTGTGTTATACTGTGTCTCTGGTGTCATTATGGCGATCCTACTGTTTACTAGCAATATAGCTGTGAAAACGCCATTTTCTTAAAAAAATTCAAAGAAGTAAACGTATGATCAACACCATAGGACTGCATTGGAAGCCATCTGCCTGTGTTCTCACGAGGACCGACGACCCCACAGTGTCCTTTGCAATATTAACACTTCCTGGGTCACTTTAAGAATGCAGTTAGAAGACAAGCCTGGTGTTTAAGTTGAAATTTTAGTCACTTCTTGCATGGGAAGAAAATGCACAGGTAGAGTAGGCTTATAGGATGAGTCAACATCTTGAATTGTTGATGTTGTTGATGATTTTACTGTTGTTGATGGGTATGATAATAATGATCATGATTTTAAATACAGTGCCAGTTCTAAGATGGCTACAACATGCATGAAGTGCCATTATGAGGTACTAGGAGTTCCAAGAGATGCATCAGCAGATGACTTAAAAAAGTCCTACAGAAAGTTGGCGCTCAAGTTTCACCCAGGTATATGTAACAATAAGAGAGTGTAACTTTCAAGAACCTAGGTGTCCTTGTACGTCTCAGTTTAAACTGTTTTAAGTTTTAAACCTTTTTCCCTATTTTGTTAACTTAAGTAAGATCTTTCAAGAATTAAAAATAGCTATCACTTTGCTGTTGTTTGTATTGTGAATTAAATTTTTTATAAACATTAAAACATGTTTTTTTTACTGCAAAGAGAACTTATTTCTTTATAATATATTCACTTTCATTCTGTGAAATACAGTTAATGTCTATTTATTTTCCTATTAAAGCAAAGTGAACTTATATCTGACTCATGTCTTAATATGTATTCAGCAAAGTACAGTTAACTTAAATTTATTTGTATTTTAATCGAGTATTTAAATATATAAAAAAGATAAGAATCCCGACAACATAGAAGAGTCGACACAGCAGTTCCGTCTGGTTCAGCAAGCCTACGAGGTACTGAGCGATACTCAAGAGCGTGCCTGGTACGACAAACACAGGGAGCAAATACTTAGGGGAGGTAAGCGGTCGAAATTTGAAATTTAAATCTGCTCTTGAGATGTGTTATTTATCAGATCAGGGTTGCTTTTCCTCAAGCTTGTTCTGACAGTGTTCCCAGAGTTTTCTAATTGCAGTGTGTGTGTTTTTTTTGTCAAATTTTGGGCCGTTATTCGGCACCATTCCCCATGTCAAAAAGTATATATTTTTCCCAAATGACTGCCAAAAATTCCCAATATTTATTTTTTTGGAAATAAAATGCAACAGTAAGTTAATTTCCTCATGCAGCTCTATGGCTTGATTTTTAGTAAATATAATATTGAAAACGCTTATTCTCAATTTTAAAGTATTTGTTAGCAAAAATAAATACACAAATTTAACATTTTTAGTCAGAATAACGTAATTTTTCACAATCCCAAGGGCCCCGCCCCCATTCCCAAAATTGTGGAAAAAACACTGATTCGTCTACATACAGTTACATCTGCACACAGGTCTAGGCCAGGGCGACAAGTATGAAGACAACTGCCTGAACGTGTTCCAATACTTCAACTCTTCCTGCTACCGAGGCTTTGGGGATGACAAAGAGGTACATACAGTCATACACTGACACTATGTGAACTGGGTTGTCTTCATGATTTTAAACAAGCGATTTGGCTAGGGTCTAGCAGGCTCATATGTTATACAGTACAACCAAAACTGTTCCAGAAAAGAACCTGATATTTTATTGTTTACATTTTGATTTGAAACAATAAGTTTGATGGGCCATCGTTTAATAATGACAACCAAGGTTAACTAGATTTTGTAGTGGATTAGTTCGAGCTTCCGTAACTTAAGATGTTGTTTCCATTATTTTTATCTTTTTGCAACGTAAAGTTATGGATGTTTAGATTCACTTCTTCGTTTATAATATCTTTTGGGTCGACTACTCATCTACCATACCCAGAATAATTATATGTAGCTCTGTTTTCTAATATGTTGCTTGTATATCATTTGACAGATTCAAGTTATGATGATTGATATTTGTTTCTATCAGGGCTTCTATGCGGTGTATGATGAGGTATTCAAGACATTGGCAGAGGAAGATAGACAATTCATGGATCAAGACGAGGAGTTCCATGTGTACAGCTTTGGAAATTCACAATCCATCTTTGAAGAGGTATGCAGTGAACACAATGTTGAACTGCTGCTGCATTGAGTTTTTAGTTATCTACTAATTTATATGAGCCATGCTCTTGGAAAACGGGGCTTTATGCATGTGCGTAAAGTGTCGTCCCAGATTACCTTGTGCAGTCCACACAGGCTAGTCAGGGAGGACATTTTCCACCTTTATGGTATATTTCGTTTAAAGGAAGTCTCATTTTAGTGAACATCCAGTTGATGCGAAAAGTGTCGTCCCTGATAAGCCTGTATCGACTGCACAGGCTTATCTGGGGTGACATTTGATGCACATGCATTAAGCCCAGTTGGTTAAGGAAGGAATAATTGTACATGAACAATAAAACAATTTTCTGACTTTTCAAAGAAAATGCATTTGTGAAAAACAACATTTTCAAATCAATGATACATGTGTTTACATTTACTAGTAGAAAGATCGGACAAAGTGGCTTCTTGAAAGAGTATCTAAATCTTGTGTGAAATTTCATAATACCTGTCAATATAAAGTATTTGTAACAAAAATGATTAGTGAAACAAATATATTTTTACAGACCAGCTTTGAAATATGCTCTTGCATGTTAATTAAAATTTATAGGATCATATTCCTTAATAAGAATACATGTTCAATACAATAGTGGCATGTACATATTAAAAGTAGTACTGCAGTTCCTAAATTATGGTTACATTCATGGAGGCTGCATTTTTAACCCCCCGCCAAAGAAGGGAAATATAGAATTGGCGTCTGTCCATCTGTTCATCCGTCATTCCGTCTGTCACAAAACTTTTTAGGGCTATATCTCAGAAACTATATAAGATATCAACATGAAACTTCATTGGTGTTTAGATATCAATGAGGAGAAGTTCCATGCACAAGAACCTTAACCATACACTTTCTTAAATAACAGTAATTGCGCTTTGTTGTTTTTGTATGATGTATTTTTTCAGGGCTATAATCTCAGATACGCCACAAGATTACAACATGGAAGTTCATTGGTATATAGATATCAATGAGGAGAATTGCAATGCATAAAAACAATTCCCCTACCCCTTATTAAATATTTTTTTAGGATAATAACATGTATCAAGGGATTTGCACCCAACCATAAAAAAAAAATATTTGGCNTTTACAAGTACATCCACCAGGAATCACCGCCATGTCTGTGTTATACTTGGTTTTGACCAAATCCTTTATCTCCGGTAATATATGTGCCTTGAACGAGTCCCATACCAAGAGACGCCGTCTTCTGTTATTAATTCCTAGCAACTTTTGGAGCCTGAAGTTTTTAGAGTGTACCGGTACATTGGCCCATGATTTTTTGCCAGCTTCGCACATAATCACTTGTATACCAGACGGAATGTCATCCTTTTTTGGTGGTTGTACACCAGGCAAATGAACAAGGGGTGCCATTTATGTTCCGTCTGCATATGCACCAAGCATAACAGTTATTATCCCCCCGCCAAAGAAGGAGGGATATAGAATTGGCTTCCGTCCATCTGTTCATCCGTCATTCCGTCTGTCACAAAACTTTTCAGGGCTATATCTCAGAAACTATGTAAGATATCAACATGAAACTTCATTGGTGTTTAGATATCAATGAGGAGAAGTTCCATGCACAAGAACGTTAACCATAACTCTTTCTTAAATAACAGTAATTGCCCTTTGTTGTTTTTGTATGATGTATTTTTTCAGGGCTATATCTCAGATACGCCACAAGATTACAACATGAAACTTCATTGGTATATAGATATCAATGAGAAGAATTGCAATGCATAAAAACAATTCCCCTACCCCTTATTAAATATTTTTTTAGGATTTAACATGTATCAAGGGATTTGCACCCAACCATAAACAAAATTTATGTGGCAGGGGATATCAATTCAACAAATTTTCTTCATATTTCTTATTGCATTTAGAAAATGATGTAAAAGTGCCACCCCTATTTAATAACTTGTTACTATGAAAACAGTTTAAACCTATAAAATAACTTGTAACATGTTAAACCTGTTAATAAAACCGGTAGTAACCATGGTAACAAGTGAATAAGCTGTTTTATGAGCAATGTTTTGACTAACGTAGTGAGTCTCTCTTTATGCATGTTTGTAAAGTGTTGTCCCAGATTAGCCTGTGCTGTCTGCACACGCTCATCTGACAGGGCCGACATTTTCCGCCAAAACTTGTAGTAACCGTGGTTACAGGGGGTGAAGCCATTCTACAACCACTGGGAGAGCTACTGCGCTGCATCTCTTAATACTGTTCGCACAGGCTAATCAGGGATGACACATTCCACTTGAACTGGATTTCCCCTAAAAACAGACTTCCTTAAAACAAAAAATACCATAAAAGCAGAAAGTGTTGTCCCTGTTTTACCTGTGCGGACTGCACAGGCTAATCTGGGACAACACTTTACGCACATGCATTAAACCTGTTTCCTCCACCTCCCACTCAGGTTGTCAAGCCATTCTATGACCACTGGGAGAGCTACTGCACGGCCAAGTCGTACGCGTGGATGGACAAGTATGACACGCGTGAGGCACCCGAGCGACGCGTTAGACGTCTCATGGAGGCTGAGAACAAGAAGCTGCGGGACGCCGCTAAGAAAGAGAGGAACGAGGAAATCAGGGTGGGTTGGCAGATCAGTATTTATTCAATTTGGAAAGACTTAAGTTTACCAAAAAATATTCACTAAATTTTGATTGACTTGTTTTAAAGGAATAAGTAATTCTCAAAAATCATCGGTTTTTATTGAAGACAAGAACTTGTTTCTTGTGGTTGTGATATCAATTCTATACTTATTTTAGCCCCTGAAAACCAATGCCTAAACTGTAAGAAATTTAAAGGAATGCAAATTTGGTTTCTTGTTTCTTGTTTTATTTTATGCTTTTCTATGTGTGTNGGGGGGGGGGGGGGGGATATAAGTGATTTTAAATGATACATCTCTGTTTCAAAAAGTGAAAAATAAAACTGATAATTATCGATAATTTTCCTTTTTGGACATCATGATGTTGTTATTCCTTCAAAATTTTACAGTTTAACGCTTTTAAAATGTTTTACAAAGGCATGAAAGCAATTAAGTAAAAAGAAAATGGTTGGATTTGGTAGAGTGTTGATTTAAAAACATAAATTTCGCTGATCTCTAATGGTTTAAAATAAGTATTCTACCGAAAACAACAAGTATCGTGTATACATTGCCTTGGGAGAGTCGCCAGTATTTTTACTGTCCTGAGAATGTTCAGAATGTCAAGCATTGCAAACAAAAAGCAAAGAAGGAGCAAAATAACAAAAAGTAAAATAATTATAATTGATTTATTGTTTTATTGCTACAACTGCATCAGTTTAAATCGATTCTATCACTGGATGCATTTAGCTTGATAGTAAGACTGTGTTTATGGTTTACTAGATGCATGCTGGGAAATTTGTCGTCTGCTAAAATGTTGTCTGCTGAATTTCTAAAATTAGCATTTTCATCGATTTTGTTCAAAGAATACTATTGGAATAGCAAACAGTTTGGATCCTGATGAGACGCCACGTTATGTGGCGTCTCATCTGGATCCAAACTGTTTGCAAAGGCCTTTAAAATCCGGTTCCAGCGCTCAAAGGGTTACTAGATGCTAGACACTATGTGTTCACTTATTTTATTGCTTCTGTATGTGATTAAGATTTTTTATCTTTCAGGCTCTTGCTAAATATGTGAAAAAGAGGGATAAAAGAGTACAGGAGTATAAGGTAAGTATCAATAACATTAGTGTTTGGATTGTGGGGAAAGATTTAATTGCATGAAAATTGAATCCTGAAATAATATCAGTTTTTAATGTATGATATGATTTGAAACAGTGGATGACACATTATAATAGCCCCTACTATAGAAAAACCATGCACTGTTATTCATAAATTAACATTTCACTAACAACCCAGCCAAAGGAACACGCACAAAATAGATCCAGACATTGAAATTTGTTTGTTCAGGGAGACATTAAAATTAAAATACTTTTTCAAACTGCGTAAAATGCAAGCAAACAAACAAAAACAGTAAATAATTTGTTGACACCTTCCAGCGCAAACTAGAGGAGCGAGCAGAAGAGATCAAGAGGAAGGCTGTGGAACAGAGGCAGCGCCATCTAGAGGAGGGCAGGAAGTGAGATAACTCTGATACCTCTCAGGGATACTTTAATCATCTACTTTTATAGTTCTTGTCTGGAAAATCTGCTTTATGCTATATTCCTGTTGAGTCGTGGGTAATTTTTATAAAGATGTTACATCACAAATATTTTATAAATATATGACCATGAATTATTAAGATTTTTTTTATAAATTTTTGGTCTTAAAGAAAGATTTATTGCTATTTTCCAAATGTTTATTGTCTGTAAATATCAAAATAATCGATTGTGTTGATACTGTCAAACCACCATCTTGAATGAAAGGTGTCTTTGTTAAGTCATGGGTTCTGATTGGCTGCCACAATTTCAAGATTTGCATGCTATAAATAGCCTTAAACTGACATTACTGGGGAGGTTAATTTCTTGTGAAAAAATGTCAACAGACGATGTTGCATTGACATACTCATAAATAAACGATTTTGTTTTAATAAGACACACTTTATGAAAAATACATAAAGAAGGAAATATTTGCCACGAACATATCAAGTTATGATAAATCAAAATATTTACCTGTTTTTGTCGCATTTTTTACCAGGAAAACAATGATGCCTGTGTCAAAACTTTTTTTGGTAACAATCTACATCATGTGCAAACGTTCTATCAAGGGATTTCACGAGATCTCTATACCCACAACTCAAAAAGAACCCACGACTCAACAAGAACAAGCCATATAGCATACGTGCCTCAGGAAAAGAAAAGCACTAATAGTACTTAATGGGTGTTTACCGCTACAATTGTTGAATAACCCTTTTGTTTTGATAATTTTCAATTAACTATCAAATACATTTAGTGGTTGGCTGATGTATTCAGCAGTATTTGAATGGTGCTTGTGTTAAAATATATATTGTAACCCAGTAGTTAAGTGTCTGGAAATTGTCATCTAAATTCTGTAACAGGAAGCTGGAGAACTATCAGGAGGCTGCGTGGTCGTCAGCGTCGGCGCTAGAAGATCATTACCAGGACCTGGAGTCAAAATATGCTCAGCAGTTTGGGGACCACCAGGAAAGCACTGGTATGGGACTGTTTTCTGGTTTTCAACACAGCATTTAACGTCTCCGTTTCATCGTAACAGCACTTTAGTTTAGGCTTATCAGGGACGACACTCTCCGCCTAAACTGTTTTTTGAAGAAAGTAACTTTAAAAGAAAAATACCTTAAAAGCCGAAAGTGTCTTCCCTGATTAGCCTATGCATATTGCACAGGCTAATATGGTACAACACTTTACACACATGCTTTAACCCATTTATTCCTAGCATCTAGAAAAAAGGCCTTGGCAAAAAGCGTAGACCCAGATGAGACGCCGCATGATGCGGCGTCTCATCAGGGTCTGCACTGTTTGCTTAAAGGAATTTCTGTAAGAAATATTCTAAATATAGAAATAAATATACTAGACATCGCTAATTTCGGAAATAAATTGATCCAATTTAGAAGGATGGGAGAGTCCACTAGGCATAAATGGGTTAAGCCTGGTCTCAGAGCAAGGCTAATTGTATTCTTAATTTTATCCTTATTCTATGGTTTCATACAGCAACACTTAAATACAGCTAGGACAATATTTTCTGCTCTTATTGCATTTTTTTTTGTTTAAAGGAAGTCTTTTCTTAGCTGGAAAGTGTCATCCCCGATTAGCTTGTGCTTTTGGGTTGAAAGAGGCTCAAATATGTGTTGTGTTCTGAGAAAACTGGGCATAATTCTTGTGCGTAAATTGTCATCCCAGATTAGCCTGTGCAGTCCGCACAGGCCAATCAGGGACGACACTTTCCGCCCAAATTGGATTTTTGCTAAGAACAGACTTCATTTAAAAGAAAAATGTCATAAAAGCGGAAAGTGTCGTCCCTGATTAGCCTGTGCGGACTGCACAGGCTAATCTGGGACGACACTTTACGCACATGCATTATGCCCAGTTTTCTCAGAAC
>VMBQ01004150.1:0-34695 GCA_007657795.1 Dreissena rostriformis | reverse complement strand
GAAAATGGTTCCGGTTGGTTGAAAAACATGGCTGCCAGGGGGCGTGGCAGTTTTCCTTATATGGCTATAGTAAAACCTTGTTAACACTCTAGAAGTCACATTTATTATCTAATCTTTATGAAACTTGATCAGAAGATTTGTTCAAACAATAGCTCGGCTGAGTTTGAAAATGGTTATGATTCGTTGAAAAACATGGCTGCTGAGGGGGCGTGGCAGTTTTCCTTATATGGCTATAGTGAAAACTTGTTGACGCTATATTAGCCACAATTATTGGTTAATCTTCATAAAACTTGGTCAGAACCTTTGTCACAATGAAATCTTTGCAGAGTTTGAAACAGGGTCATATGAGCTTTAAAACTATGTCACTAGGTCAATTATAAAAAACCATGTTAAAAGTCACTTTTTTGGTTCAATCTTCATGAATCAGCGTGCACATTTTCAGAATAGTCTAGTTCCTTTGGCTCTCAGGTGAGCGCCTTCGGGCCCATGGCCCTCTTGTTTAGATATTTGCCAAAATTATCTTTAATTGTTCATATATCTGCCAAAATTATCTTATTATGCCCCCCTTCAAAGAAGAGGGGGTATATTAATTTGCTGGATGTCGGTAGGTCTGTTGGTCGGTCTGTTGGTAGACCAGTTTGTTTCTGATCAATAACTTGTGAACAGATTTACCGATTGGCTTGATACTTCACATGTGCATTGGCTTTGGACAGTAGATGACCCCTATTGAAATTGGGGTCACTAGGTCAGAGGTCTAAATGGCTAAATACCTAATCTGTTCAAGAGTCCTTATTTCCAGAATTAAAATTTTGACAATGAAGTTAATTTTAGGCCAAACCAAGAAGGAGGCATACAGGATTGCTTTTGTTAATCTGTATGTAAGTCCATATGTACATCATAGATTTTCTCTATAGCAACCAGGTGGATTTTATCAAACTTTCACAGCTAACCAACATGAATGTTCAGGGCTAAAAAAAACTTCTTCGCAAGGGGCCTCTTTTTCTTCCCCTTAACCAAAAAGGCCCTTTCCCCTACAGAAATTTCTTTAAAATCATGCATTTTTCTCAAAATTTCCAATCTACTTCAGAATTTTTCATTCCCAAAAGCCAGAAAATTGTGTCTTTTTTCTCTGAAAAAAAGGCTGTGGTCCTTTCCCCAAAGTTGGTGTTTTGGCCCTGATGTGTCTATCACGAAGGCATAATTTAGGCTGAAACAGTTTTTACTTGCCTAAGCACAATGTGTTTCTTGCCTCTTCAACATTTGCCTTATGAACACTATAGTGTCCTGTTCTGAGAAAACTGGGCATANACCAAACTGGATTTAGTTATGAATGTCGGATTATACAAAAAAATTAAATGCGTGAAAAAATTATGTGTCCACAGCGACTCGTGAATTTAACTCGGTGGAGTGAAGGTCAAATGTAAGGGAAAACCTGAAAATATTTTATGGGACATTTTGAGCCAACGAGCTACGAATTTCGATAGGCCCTTGAATGTTTATGTCGGACATGTCGGAACACATAATCCCGCCCAGAATACAAACAACAGGTCGGGCATGTTCCTGGGACATTGGCTAGCCCGGACCTAGGTACAGGCAGTGAATGTCATTCGGACGTGCCTTAGTGTCGAGCCCTGCGGTAGGTCTGTTGGTCGGTCTGTTGGTAGACCAGTTTGTTTCTGATCAATAACTTGTGAACAGATTTACCGATTGGCTTGATACTTCACATGTGCATTGGCCTTGGACAGAAAATGACCCCTATTGAAATTGGGGTCACTAGGTCAAAGGTCTAAATGGCTAAATACCTTATCTGTTCAAGAGTCCTTATTTCCAGAATTAAAATTTTGACAATGAAGTTAATTTTAGGCCAAACCAAGTAGGAGGCATACAGGATTGCTTTTGTTAATCTGTATGTAAGTCCATATGTACATCATACATTTTCTCTATTGCAACCAGGTGGATTTGATCAAACTTATCATGCATTTTTCTCAAAATTTCCAATCTACCTCAGTATTTTTCATTCCCCAAAGCCAGAAAATTGTGACTTTTTTTCTCCGAAAAAAAGGCTGTGGCCCTTTTCCCAAAGTTGGTGTTTTGGCCCTGATGTGTCTATCATGAAGGCATAAATTAGGCTGAAACAGTTTTTACTTGCCTAAGCACAATGTGTTTCTTGCCTCTTTAACATTTGCCTTATGAACACTATAGTGTCCTGTTCTGAGAAAACTGGGCATAATGCATGTGCGTAAAGTGTCGTCCCAGATAAGCCTGTGCAGTCCGCACAGGCTAATCCGTGACGACACTTTCTGCCTTAACTGGATTTTCGCTAAGAAGAGACATCATTTAAACAAAAAATTCCATAAAAGCGGAAATTGTCGTCCCTGATTAGCCTGTGTGGACTGCACAGGCTAATCTGGGATGACAATTTACGCACAAGCATTATGCCCAGTTTTTTTCAGAACACGACATAATTGTCAAATTGATATCTCAGCCTAGTTTGAAATGGGGTCCCAAAAAACAAGGATATTCATAAAACTTTGTCCGAACATTTATGTCTCAGCCATGTTCGGAAGTGGGTCACGTCACGTTGGTTAGAAAATTAGGTTACCAGGTCAAATTTAAGAAAAAGCTTGTGAACACCCTAAAGACCAGAGTTATTGCCCAGTCTTTGTGAAATTTAGTCATTGCTCCAATGATTTCTCTGCAAAGTTTGAAAATTTGGGATCAAAAACTAAGTCACAAAGTCAAATTAAAGAAATCTCTTGTACACACTAGAAGTCAGATTTGTTTGCGCAATCTGTTGGAAACTTGCGATTTGTAAGCTACTTAGGGCTTTGGCCCTCTTGTTTTGGAATACCGACCGTTTTTTTGCTACATATGTCTGATGAAATTGTGTGGACTCAACTGTCTTTAATGAACTGGTGGACTTCCCTGAAGCTTTTACAACTAAAGATCTTGAATAGGAAGGTTAAAGCGAAAGAATTAAATTTGATTAAAAAGTATTTGATTTATTTATGGTCCTTTGTCAGTTTCTAAATTATTAAATAAAAACAATCTTGACATGCTGGTCCGTGTTTTATCCTACAGATAATTGAACTGAAGAACTTTTGAAATAAATGGATAATTTATTGACTTATTTTGTCAGAATTATTGCTCTTTGTCGTTTTGGCAAACGCAATATTTAATTAATTTAACACAACCTCTTAACAAATGTTAGTGGTTGTCACATATCCTTTGTCTGTGACCAAACATTTTCCAGTGTGGCATCTGTGTCTGTGATGATTAAAATTTGATTGTTGGTGTTTGGCAATTTCTGTCTTGGATATGTATATGTGTCAAGTTCTGAGAAAACTGGGCATAATGCTTGTGCGTAAATTGTCATCCCAGATAAGCCTGTGCAGTCCGCACAGGCTAATCAGTGACGACAATTCTGCTTTTATGGAATTTTTTGTTTTAATGACGTCTCTTCTTAGGGAAAATCCAGTTCAGGCGGAATGTTTCGTCCCAGATTAGCCTGTGCGGACTGCACAGGCTAATCTGGGACGACACTTTACGCACATGCATTTTGCCCAGTTTTCTCAGAACACGACACATTTTGTTGCAGGTTATCAAAGAAGCAGAAAAAGAAGAGAAAACAGCAGAGAAATGCAGCCCAGGTAGGTGGCATGAAATAATGAACCAAGTTCTGGGGAAACTGGACTAAATGCATGTGCGTTAAGTGTCGTCCAAGATTAGCCGGCTTATCCGGGACGACACTTTCGGCTTTTATGGAATTTTTTTGTTTAAAGGAAGTCTGTTTTAAACAAAAATCCAGTCTTGGTGGAAAGTGTCGTCCCTGATTAGCCTGTGTGGACTGCACAGGTTGATCTGGGATGACACTACGCATTTGCATTAAACCCTGTTTTCCCAGGTTGAGGCTCGATTATGACTTGTATGTCCTGGAAAACCTTGGAAAGCTGATTTTTTTAACAAATCGCTGTTTTATTCAAGAGACTTCTACCGGTATTACCTGCTGAGGGCCATTTCTTCACAGAAGCTTTTAGAAATTTAGAGGCATTGTGATCAATGTTATAAATCACTGCTTGAAAAAGAAATGGGGTGTTAGCCTAGTTTTCACATGACATATGCTGATGATGACCTCTTACATTAATTGAAATATTTTGTATTGTTTATAGGAAAAACAAAAGCTGGTGTATAGCTTTTGAATCAGTTCTACCTGGGGATGTTGCCAAAAATCAGCCAATATAAGAACTATAAATCATGTGTGGATAAGGCTAACGTTTTTGAAAACTGTTAAACAGTAGCATTTTAGTCCATTGTGTTTTTGTTATAACTTACATACCCTTAATTATTCAACTATGATTTAAATTTGAAAAATAATTATCATATAGGTAAATGTATAGTTTAAATGATTAAATATTTTATTAGTTGCTTATTGTTGTTTTAGGCTGACGATGTGGAGAGTGTTTCAAACACGTTGGAAAATGTGGCTCTTCAAGATGATGAAGGAACTGCCAGTAATAAAAAAGTGTATGTATGCGTTGATATGAAATCAAACCATTGGGTCATTGATGAACTTGTTTGTTAAATTGTATGTATTGGTGCGTAATAACATAATATAAATATGATTACAAAGTTGACAAGTGATTGGACTGTCCATATTGATGTCATCCACCAAACCATCCTCCTTGTCACTATTTCCCTCACTTAGTTTAAACCTATTTATTTTAGCTCGATTGCATCGAAAGCCTTAAGCTTATAGAAACGCTCTCGAGTCTGTTTCCTGGGACTAGAACCAGTAGTTGGTGTCTTTGGGGGAGATCAAAGGAACGCTCCCAGTGGGGTTTGAACCCGTGACCTCCGGATCGCTAGGCGGACACCATATCCACTACGCCACGGCGACCTAACCCTTTCCCTCACTTGAAAACTCTGTTTAACAAATATGCTTTGCAAACTGTTAAAATGTGTTTTCTTTTATATTAAAAAGATTTTAAATGAAAAAAAAAAGATAAATGTTCTCCATCTATTAAAAGTAGCAGTAGTAACAAAATGCTATTAAACAACATGTTTATCACAGATTTTTTTTTAATGTTCTTAGATTAGCATTAAACCCATATTTCAGTAAATCTAAACGAGAGAAGCGAAGAGAGAAGCTTAGCAGAGAGCTTCTTGAAGATTCTGATTCAGATGAGGTAAATTGTTTTCAATCTACACCATATGAGCCTTGCTGCGGGAAAATGGGGCTTAATGCATGTGCGTTAAGTGTCGTCCCAGATAAGCCTGTGCAGTCCACACGCAGGGACGACACTTTCCGCTTTTATGGTATTTTTCATTTAAAGGAAGTCTCTTTTTAGCGAAAAATCCGGTTTGGGTGGAAAGTGTTATATATCAGGGACAACACTTTACGACAATGCACAAGCCCGTTTTCCCAGAGCAATGCCCATATCCATTCAGTTTCATCCTTTTTTGTAAATAACCAAACATCAAAACAACCCCTCATGTTTCTTGTGTGTTCTTTATGTCCTTTTTTTTTATCTTGCAATATTAATAAATAAAAACAAACTATAGTATAGTGACAAAAAAAGAAGGAACTGAGATTTGGAAATTAATCTACTCTGTCAGACCACATTTTAACTTAGGCAATATATTTCCATAGATGGCAAACGCCAACATAAGTTTTTCTGTTAATGAAATTTATAGGGTTTACACAGAAATCTATTCACTTGAGGCTTATTTATTTGTTGAGTGCATGAAATTATCTGTTTGCATCCTGTAGTTACGATTAGTACAGAGCTAAAATTTGACAGTTCTTCATATGAAGGATGCTTGTTATACCCCCTTTTTTTTAAAGGGGGTATATTGTTTTTTGCATGTCTGTCTGTCTG
Source organism: Dreissena rostriformis (assembly GCA_007657795.1). Lineage (NCBI taxonomy): Eukaryota > Metazoa > Mollusca > Bivalvia > Myida > Dreissenidae > Dreissena > Dreissena rostriformis. Next base: position 28,816 of record VMBQ01004150.1, on the reverse strand, counting down.
TCATTGTATGTTTGTGTCTGTCTGTCCCAAATCTTTAACCTTGCTCATAGCTTTTGCAATATTGAAGATAGCAACTTGATATTTGGCATGCATGTGAATATCATGGAGCTGCACATTTTGAGTGGTGAAAGGTCAATGTCATCCTTCAAGGTCAAATATATGGGTCAAAAAGCAGTAGGGGGCATTGTGTTTTCACAAACACAGCTCTTGATTATGATATTGTTGTTATTACAGAATTGCTTGTTATAGACTATTGATTTTGCAGCTTTAACATTCAAAAGTTCTACATGTATCATATTAAAATTGAAAATGTATCTCAATTTTCAAGTCAGTGAACAGACATTGATGCATGTTTCTTTTGGAACCTTGAAATGTTTAAGAATTAAAGACTTCAGTTGGCTTTTGCTTTATTTATTGGATAATTGTGTCGTGTTCTGAGAAAACTGGGCATAATGATTGTGCGTAAAGTGTCGTCCCAGATTAGCCTGTGCAGTCTGACAGGCTAATCAGGGACGACACTTTCCGCCTAAATTGGATTTTTGCTAAGAAGAGACATCATTTAAACGAACAATTCCATAAAAGCGGAAATTGTCATCCCTGATTAGCCTGTGCGGACTGCACAGGCTTATCTGGGATGACAATTTACGCACAAGCATTATGCCCAGTTTTCTCAGAGGACGACACAATTAAGCAATAATAAGATTGTTCTTTGTCTATAGAAAACTCAAGGAGTAGTAAATATTGGAGTAGTGTTTCAGTATAATCACTACATAGCAGGGATGGAAACTAAAATTTCGCAATTGGTTGCCAGTTGCTTGGTTGCCGGCACGGCAACCATCTTTAGTATTTTGGTTGCCCAACTAAAGAGTAACGAGCCCAAAATATGTACATGTCATGCGTATGTAATACTTTTTTCAATATAATAATAGATAATAAAACAACACCATTGGTGATATGACACACTTTCAATGAATTATGTCTTATTATTAGCCCGAATTGAATCATTTCCAAGGCCTAAACAAATGAATATTATTAAACTGATGATTGATCCACAGTTGCCAACTTGTATTTAAAGTTTAATTGCACTGAATTGTTTTAAAAAGCTAGTTGCCCGCTTGGACTACCAACATTTGAAATTGAGTTGCCCAGTCCAAAATCAACTTGCCCCGGGCTCACAGGCAACCACTAATTTCCATCCCTGCTGTAGGGTAAATGTTATTTATTTAAATTGCCGATTATCAATTTCAGGATATACCAAACGGTGTATCAGCAGATGAGACCAAAGAACAATCTGAAGAAAGGGATGGAGAGTCCAAAGATCGGGCAGTGGATGAAACCATCAAAGACAATGAAAGGCTCAATAGTGAAGTCAGTGATGCAGTAAATGATGGTAATGATGATGAAAATCACAATGTTGAAGACCCGGCTATTGAGTCTGTTAAAGAAGCAGCTGATACTGACATTTCCGCTGATGTTAATGAAGATGATGTTGCTGCAATAAAAGGAAGGAAAAGCAAAAACAAGAAGGAGAAAAGTGAGCCTGATCCAAATCAGAAAATGGTAGGTTGTCTAAGATGACATTTGTGTCGTGTTCTGAGAAAACTGGGCATAATGCTTGTACGTAAAGTGTCCGCACAGGCTAATCAGGGACGACACTTTCCGCCTAAATTGGATTTTTGCTAAGAAGAGACTTCATTTAAACGAAAAATGCAATGCACAGGTTAATCTGGGATGACAGTTTACGCACATGCATTATGCCCAGTTTTCTCAGAACGCGACACATATTATACCACACATTTTAGTAAGTGTGTTAATACAATAAAATGATATTGCATCACATACAAATATTAAGAATTTTTAATTAAGAATGAGAATTTTTCAGATAGACTGGCAAATCGATACGACATCTTGTAAAATATTTGCATTGTGAAATTTGCTACAAAGGTTTCAAACCAGTAGAGCTAAGCGAGAACTAAATGATGCCCTCAGTCAGCATAAACTTCACCATTTTATTTGTCCGCTGAAACACGCACAGGCTTATCTGGGACGACTTTTTCCGCGTAGACTGGATTTCTGTTTTGAAGAGACTTCCTGTAAAGAAAAATACCATTAAAGCGGGAAGTTTCCATCCTGATAAGCCTGAGCAGACTGCACAGGCTAATCTGGGACGACACTTTAGGCACATGCTTTACGCCCCATTTTCCCGGAACAAGGCTCAAATATTTATTATTTGCATAATTTCAGGGTCGCTGTGAGATTTGTGGTTCAGACTTCCCATCCAGGTCTAAGCTATTTGACCATATAAAGGCCACTGGACATGCCAGACTGAAGAATGCCCCACCCACCGAGGAATCTAGTAGTAAACAGAAGAAAGGCAAGAAGAAGAAAGCTTCTAGTAAATGATTGCTCAAGTGATATCTATTGTTGGTGAATTTAACTTATATTTGATCTGAATTGTTTATATATTAAAATCTAAATAAGTTTAATTTTGTGTTAGTTGTGTTTTATTGTTATATAGTTTAACTATGGCCATATGATAGCAGAGGCTACAGATCTATGTTGTATATATCCACTAAAAAGTTGTGCAGAAAGATATTTGCTTGTCTGTCCATTTAACCACATTTTTATATGACGGATGATCTAAAAGTGCTCCGACAAAATCATTGTAACCAGAGTACATATAAATTCAGTCTACTGTAACACCGTTTTCCTTCATGAAATCTGAACAAATGACGTCAGAATCGTTTTTTAAAATTAATGTTACAACAATCGGCTATAGAAAATAAGTGATTAATGTGTAAAAATATAAATAGATGTTAAAGTGAGACTACGATTTTCATATGTGTTAAATTGTAATATATTGATAAAAAATATGTTACAATAACACAAAATAGGCAAGAAAAAATATACATTGAAGACGAATTTCATAAAATGCAGCAAGGACAAGTTAAAGCTGGTTAAAGCCGATGCCGACACTTTTACTCGTATTTGTAAGGAAACAAAATTGTGTCTTTGTGTCGTATGAACGAATCTGCACTCAAACTAAATTTAGATTCACATTGTACATGCATGATATACATGCTGACGAATTCACTGGAAGCCTTTTTCCATTTCAGATTAACATATCTGGCTTATTCCGCATTTTTCGACACATGTTCTTAATTTTTATTTTAATTAATATCGAAATATATGTATAATAATTTTTAACACATTTTATATAAATTCATAAATATTTGACAAAATCGTGCAGTCTCACTTTAATGCGACGGTCTGCAGATACCAGTATTGACTTTGCCTGCTCATTTCACGTCCTGTACAGTAAACCTCACACGTTCTATCAGCTTTTAAATCCGATTTACTGCAACAGAAATATCTTCCATGCAAAATTGTCTTGATGTCTGTGGCCATCAGTCAAACATCTTTTGTATCCAAGTACATGTACAGGGCTTTTTTTCGTTAGCTGCGGCCCCTTTCTCTAGAGAATTTTTGTAAATGATAAATTTTCCTAAATTTCACGTGTATCTTGGAAATCCACCCCTATGGATATTTTATTCCTAAAAAATAATAGGCTATCACGCCCTTTTCCCAAATCAAGACGAAAGCCCAGATGCGTGGAGAGGGTTGCCTTAGTTTTGTATTGTCAATCTTCATCAGAGAATACGAAACAAACTTAAAATTCAACAATGATTATGGTAAAGGTGTTTTTCGCATATAAGTGCCCCAAAACCAGAAGAATCCGATTGATATCACCCCCTTCTTTGCGAATACATTATTACCGTCAGTTCATGTGACAGTTCAACTTCCGGTGACCTTTTCATAGCCATCCAGCTCAAGTATTTGAATATCAATATCGATTGCGTAAAACACACTGTGACTGAATCATATTTTTAATAATGCCAATTTTTGAAGAAAAAAAACACACTGAAAAATGATTTGTTATAATTTTTTAAACTAATAGAATCCATATTTAGTTGTACGTTTGATTGTGAACACAATAAAGGAACTGGCAACTCAAGGTACTACCATTTTTTTTATATAACTAGGGTTCTACACTATAATATTGATTGTCTGTCTAAAAATTAATAATCATAAACAAATCCTAAGTCACAAACCACACGATCTTATCAACCCATGTTTAAAGCAATACCACTAATCAGATGGAAAATACGTAATGCACATAACTATAAGGATCTGCATGTGGTGAGAACCAACAAGATGTCTGTAATATTTATGTCTCAAAATAAAGTATATCAATCACATGTTTGTGCTACTTGCTGTTTCAACATACACAATTCCATCATCTTATATAAAATCATAAATTATTATTCGCATAAGTATAATTAGGTATGATGCAATATATTGATTGAAGTAAATGAATTTTAATTGAATGAGTGTACAGCATATGCTTTAACGTTTCATCATTTCTGAGCAAAAGTAAGGCAGTGCCTGAACTGCTTTTAACAGATTTTCAATTAAAAGCATACTTTTCACTGTGTTTATTATAAGAAATACACGAAATAAGAAACTTGGCCTTTGGCTGCTATGTCTTGCAACCGCATCCAAATTAAGAATATCGACTCAATTATGTTAAACTAAATTATTATTTTAGACATTTGATTTATACATGTGCATATCAGAGACAAATTTAATACGGCCATTTTTTTACTCATAAAGTAGTATGTTACGTGATGATGAAATATAATTTTTATTATTTAACACGTGACACAATTTATAGACAGTAGGGACAGCTGAAAAAGCTGATGCAAAAAACATTTTACACGAAAACCAACGTGTATTTAGCACTGATTGAATATCGCAAAACCCCGTTAAAGTGCGGTTATACACTTCGTCAATAAGCTCTCGATTGTCGAACCAAATCAATTGTACCAACTACAAACAAAGCACTGCAACCAGCAGTAATCAATGCCAGTCAGGTACACACACGAATGCAAAAGTCAAAAGCACAACAGAAGTCAAATTTCGACAAAACATCGCGACCGTTAGAGCCTTTGTCAGTTAATGAACGCGGTCGTATCAAGTTTGGAAAAATCTGGAATGTTGTGAGAGTAATAAAAGTTCACAGTGACCGCTCCAACATAGTACAAACGGTCGACGGTGGCACGTATCGCAGAAACAGGTCAGTTTTGCACGAAACGCGCGAAAATACCAGCGATATTGAGCAATTCGATGCTTAAGTTCTGCAGCCAGATAAAAGCCCTCATGATAGCCCCCAGGTAGAACCACGGTTAATGCCAGATCGGCAGTGTAGAAAACCTGGACTGGACTCATGGACTGGACTCTGGACTGGACTCGTGGACTGGACTCTTGGACTGGACTCGTGGACTGGACTCATGATATAAGGGTTTCTGGGGTCAGCGAAGGAGTTCCTATGGAGTTTTGGGGGCTATTAACCAAACTGACCCTTATGAAAATTCAACGGCATTAATGTTATTGACTGTAATCTCTGTTGAATTGTACTATACATGATGATTGTACTTTGAGAAGAGTCGCGATAGATCTAATGAGATTTGATCCCTCTATGTCTGAGCACTAATTTACCGATATACTGTAGCTTAACCAGAACTTGGCCGGCATTCACCTGGGCATTACCACCTGAGCCCCGGTTTGAGCCCGCGAAGCTATGATAGCAAGACTTGGGAATTAGAGAAAATGATTCGCACGGAAAACTTGACCGTCGCAGATGCACACATCGACGATTAACTGACGACAATAACTCAACTTTTTTCTTCGAAAACTAGAGTAAAAATGAATTCATCAAGTATATTTGGGCAACATAAACATGACACATAAAATCTTCATTTACATTACATTTTTCATTTTCAGAAAGAAAATACTATAATAATAAATTTCTGTATAGATTGTTTTCAATGCTGAAAAACAACTTAATTACAAGTGCTACAACATTTCATTCGTTTATAAATCATTATTCGGAGCATTCTGTTAAACTGATCAAGTAATGTCCTATTCAGATATTTTATCTTATACATTACCATGAATTAATGTTCATCTGGAGTCCAGTATAAAAACATAAACCAAAACTCAAAGTACAATCATCATGTATAGTACCATTCAACAGAGATTACAGTCAATAACATTAATGCCATTGAATTTTCATAAGGTCAGTTTGGTTAATAGCCCCCAAAACTCCATAGGAACTCCTTCGCTGACCCCAGAAACCCTTATATCATGAGTCCAGTCCACGAGTCCAGTCCAAGAGTCCAGTCCACGAGTCCAGTCCAGAGTCCAGTCCATGAGTCCAGTCCAGGTTTTCTACACTGCCGCTTCAGGCTACTAGACACGGGCAGGACGATAAGTGATTGACAACCGTTAATATGTAGGAAGTGAATGGACAAAATAGAGACAATTAAAATCAAACAAAAGCCAGACATCAAAATTGATAATTTAAACTGACAGTTATTAATCGTCGATATTTTGTTGAAAATTCTGATTAATATTCAATATTTTCATTAAAAGTTCATACCATATTTTAAAAATATGTACCATGTTATTCCAACTTTATACTAGTTTGTCATTTTAGAAATGGAGGGAGATGTTCTATTATGAAACAGACTATATATACCACCACTTGTATTGTGAAATGGACCATAGCTTTCAACAATGTTAACTCGGTACCCCGTTTCTGATGTCGCACATGTATATTAAACTTCCTAGTGGTAACACGTGTTTTGTTGTTGTTTCCGTAAGTAAATACTCACTTGAGTTGAGGTTTATAAAAGTTATATACACAATTACAAAACAAAAAAGCTTTTAAAAAAAGCTATGACATATGTGACTCGGAATGAAGGTGGTTGAAATGTTTTTTGTTTTTTTTTTAATGAAATTGTATCTTCTTTGAGCTTATACAAAGTCACGACTTTTCAAATTATGCAAATAAACTGTGCACCAAACATGTTTTTCACAATGTTACATTTGTAAAAATACCAACATGTATAGTATTGAGCTTGTATTGGCATAACCTTTTGAAAAAGCTGTGATATGTTTATCGGATTTAAGATAGTATATAAAGGCATGACGTCATCTTCATATTTGATATTACAAATAAGCAATGTTTTCATAAACGATGCACATAAAAGGTGAAATATTGATTGCAAGTGATTGATACATTTTAAAACATGCCAAATTATCGAGTTAGAGCTTGTTTTGACGCCTATTGAGTTTATTAAAAGAATCTCACAATGTTGGTTTTATTATGCAATTTATGATGTAACGGTTACCCTAGCAACCGTTGAACGTATTACCGGGTAGTTATTACAAATATTGCCATGCAAGAAAATCAGTAAGAAGTTGCAAATGCAGCAAATCTTGTAATCAATAATCATTCCCGTGAAACACTTGGTTGAATACACGCATTATCTTCATTATTTGTTTCGTGTCATTTCTCAATTTCTCGCGTTGAATAAAATGGCGACCGTGAAAATTTACGCTCTCTCGTTCTGTTGTGCGTTCTGGCGCGTTAGTTTGTTCTTCGGATCATTAAAGTTGCGCATCCCTTTGTTTGTATAGGTTCCTGTTTACTTTATCATCCATGTACCATATTGATCACCTGACTCTAGACCAGCAGACGATTTATTGAATCTGTCTTACGGAAGATTCCGGAGATAGCCGATGTATCACGATTGATTTTGCCCTCCGTATTCATGCTGAATAACAACAAGTTGAACAACAAGACGCCGACAAGAAATTGTGTGTTATTTCTCAGGTAAATACTTTGAGTTACGACGTATAGAATTACTGTATAAAATGTTGTTTCAAAAGCGCATGACCTTATCTTCCTATCTAATCATGTATTGTAATATATTGGATTTTAGGTTAGTTATGGTCAGAACTATGACCATCAAACATTGTGTGTAATATATAGAACAAAGATGGAATTTATTTTCGCATGCGGAACTTATACACGATGCATATACCACGTGACTTTTTAAGATCTGTGTTGGGAGAATAAAGCGCGACCCAGATAACATTTTTAAGGATGTATTGTTTTTTAAATATTTCATAATTTTTAGCTCTACTGGCCGAAGGCCGGAAGAGCTTATGTCATGGTGTGGTTTCCGTCGTCCGTCCGTCCGTGTGTGTGTGCGTGCGTCCGTTAGACTTTTTCTTGTTTACGCGATAAAGTCCACAGTTTTCATCCGATTCTTTTCAAACTTGTTCAGTGGCTTTATATTCATGAGGACTCGAACCCTATTGAAAATGGGTTACATCAGACCGTCNAAAGTGTGACCTTGACCTTGGAGATATTGACGTAATTCTTTCGCGCGACACACCGTCCAATGATGGTGAACATATGTGCCAAATGATTTCAAAATCCCTTGATGAACGACATAGTTATGGCCCGGACAAGCTCATTTATGGCCATTTTTGACCTTTGACCTCAAAGTGTGACCTTGACCTTTGAGCTATTGACGTAATTCTTTCGCATGACACACCGTCCAATGATGGTGAACAAATGTGCCAAATGATTTTAAAATCTCACAATGAACGACATAGTTATGGCCCGGACAAGCTCATTTATGGCCATTTTTGACCTTTCAACTCAAAGTGTGACCTTGACATTGGAGATATTGATGTACTTCTTTTGCATGACACACCGTCCAATGATGTTGAACAAATATACCAAGTCATTTTGAAATATAACTTTAAATAACATAGGTATTGTCCGGACAAACTTTCGGTTTAAAACGCACTAAGTGACCCTGTGACCTAGTTTTTGACCCGGCATGACCCATTTTTAAACTTGACCTACTCATCATCTAGATACAACTTCAGACCAAGTTTGGTGAAGATCGGATTAAATTTTTGGGACAGACTGACCGACCGACAAAGTGACTCCTATGTAGCAAAATGTATCAAGGTAATTCCCAATAGTTTAAACACAACACACAGAAATGTTATTATTCAGGAGGATTTGCTCCGCATCTTTGGGTTCAGCCAAACTGGCGACTCAAGCGAGGATGAAAAGTCGGAGTCACCATTACTTGGCTGTGTACCTGAATCTGCATGCTAGGCAATTATGAAGTCAGATACATTGTTAGCGGCTGGAAGCGGAGAAACAATGGAGTCATTTCTGCCGGTGGACAAAGATTCGATTCCTCCTATCTGTGATCCAAGATCAGTATTAGCAAATACAGAAAGTTCGATTGTGTCTGCGGCAGAAGAGGTTGTGAGCACAATGTCAAAGGAACTTTTGCAATGTATGGTATGTAAAAAGACCTTTACACTAAAACACAACTTAAAACGACACAGCAAGCTTCACATCAAATAGCAGTTTGATTGTAAGGTGTGTGGAAAAAGATATTCATTGAAATCACATTTACAAGAACACGAACGTTTCCACTTGGGTGCACGTTATAACTGCAAACAGTGGGACAAAGCGTTCGTCACTAAATTAGGATGCAATCGTGAAGACACATTCAGGCGTGTTTACTAATTATTGTGAAGTGTGTGCAAAAGGATTTAATTATAAAACTGATTTAAATGATTATTCTAAAACTCATATGACAGAATGTAAAACATATCACTGTACGAATTGCTCAGGCTCATTCAATTGTCGATGCAGTCTGAAAAGATATACAGGCGTTTAAATGTGAAACATGTGGGAAACTTTTGAAGCAAACCGATACTTAGCAGAGCATCATCGCCTTTAAGGGACTTGTTCAAAGATTTTGGTATGCTTTACATTGATAAATATAAACATCAGAACTATGGAGCTACAATATAAAAACAAGGGGCCCTTCATATCAAACATCGTACGACATTCGCACCTTACGATGCAATTTTCAAAGTGCCATAAATATGAAACCGTCACATTTATAACTATTTTTGTTGAACATTTCTATTCATTTATAAAGTAGCTGTCAACTATCCTTTATATTTGAAACATACAGATCATAATCACTTATATTTTAAAATTACAAAATTCAATCGTAAGTTAACATTGTTGTACGATCTTTGATAAGACAGACCCCAGAATAAAAGTCAAAAAAGAAAAAAAAGAGAATAAAAAAGTTAATCACACTTAAACCACTGACCCATGGAGTAAAAGACCACTCAGCCATCTGTCTTCACGTGTGTATGTGTGTAATTCAGTGTTTATGTTCGGGTCGTTGCTGAGTCTTTACGACAACATTAAGTGTGGACCTGACCATCCGTCTTCACATGGGTTGCCATTACCGCATATGAGAGGGATACTAATTTAGCGTTTCATCCCAGAGGGGGACGGATATGGTTATGCACTGTGAGACTGTTCTCTCAGTCTGGGATCCCCACCAGGATTTGAACCTGGAAGCATATGTTGTCAAACAGCATCGTTTTACCTTGGTGAAAGTAACAAACATTTATTTATAATAGTACTGAATGTTGTCAATTTTTAAAGGGACTTCTTCACAGATTTTGGCATGTTTGAAGTGTGTCATAAAATGCTTTAAAATGATAAATATAAACATCATACCTAAAGAGCTACAATATAAAAACAAGAATAAAAGCAAAAAAAGTTAACCACACCAAGGCTTGAACCACTGACCCATTGAGTTAAAGCCAAGCGCCGAAACCACTCAGCCATCCGTCTTCACATGTGTATGTGTGTAATTCAGAGTTTATGTTCGGGTCGTTGTTGAGTCTTTACGACTACATCATGTGCGGACCTGACCATATGTCTTCACATGTTGTTGCCATTTCTTTTATACTTTGTATAACTATCCACGTGCTGTTACAAAATATAATGTAAGGCATTAGTATTATTTCGCACATTGATGTACATTGTTCATTTATTTTTTGAATCTGTGACAAAAAGTTGAAACAAGAGCACCGCATAGCGGATGCCAACGCTTGGCTTTGGGTGCTTGGATTTTGTTTTTTTGACCTTTGACCTTGAAGGTCATCATTGACCTTGACCTTTTCACCACTCAAAATGTGCAGGTCTATGAGATACACATGAAAAACAAAAAAAAACAAATAAAACTTAACCTTTGACCTTGAAGGTTGACCTTTACCTTTGACCACTCAAAATGTGCAGCTCCATGAGATACACATGCATGCCAAATATAAAGTTGCTATCTTCAATATTGCAAAAGTTATGGCCACCAATGTTAAAGTTTTCAGACAACGACGATGACCACGACGCGGAAGACGAGAGGGCTATGACAATACCTTGGGTTTTCTTTGAAAACAGCCAAGCTAAAAATCTCATTTTGATAAACTGTGAACAAGTCCCTTTAAGTTATTTTCATCAAAAGTACAACAATAGCTCACTGGCATCTGATAAAAAAAAAAGAATAAAATATTATCCTTGGTCTAGCTTGGTTTTATCAATAAAATTATTAGAGGATCTACATTTTAATTAATAACAATAAATATGCATACAGTTTGTATTTATTAAACATATCCAAACCTTCTAATAACAGCGAATGTTAATGAAACGACATGGAAGCCATCGCAGACGAGCAGTGCTTGATCACCACTGCTGCCCCGCCATCAAGAGGGTGTTCCGAGATAAGGGGCGAAACACCTGATGACTGATGGGAACTCGGCTGAAGACGTCTGTGTTACGCAGTAACCACTGTATTACTCAACATGTTTACCTGGTATCCCCAGTAACTTCCAGGAAAGGCTTGATGACAACCATGAAAGAATGGTGACGCTGGACAGACAGATGGCAACTAGGATAGACTAGTACAGGTGCTAGGTGGGCCGGCACCCCACCTGGCAGTTCCTGTGAGGGAACAACCTACGCGAGCTACAATAACAAATGACGGAAAATACCCCCAGGGTCTCCCGAGAGGGGGGAGGATGAGAGGCCCAACTGGACGGACACAATGGAATCGACAAGGAAAGAACAACGGACAATGACCGATAAAGTGGCCTGTACATGCGGGAAAGTCTGCAAGAACTTTCGAGGGCTAAAGATTCATCAGACGAGGAGCAACTGTCAGCAACCTGATAGATTGAGGCAACGCAAAGGTTTACATGATAAGACGAGGGAGAAGACTGGTCCGGCGGCCAACCATAGTACTAGAAGTCTCTTAGCACCAGTTTTGTCACTAACCTAAAGTGATTGCTCGCCTGAAGTATTGCAGTCCTTGGAATCCTTAGCAGAGACAGAAAAAGCAGTTGGGGACAATTCAGAGGATGAACTGCTGATGACTCAGACAGACAAGACAGAAGAGTCTCCATTCTTCAGCCGATAGAGAGGAGAAGAATCCCCAATATTTCCCCCCCCCAAGGCTAGAGAAAGCCCATCTGTTACTCCCAATGAACAGAGTACAGACCAATGGTCAACAAAAGACAGAAGGAAAGTCCCCAACATCACCAAACACCAGAAGATATCTTGAACCTATGACAAGAAGTGGGATATGTTCGACAACGATCTTGACATTATCCTACAGTCCACTCTCCAAGGTAGGGTAGAAAGGAAAATCAACATCTTGACCACCCTAGTCTACTCAATGGGTCTCGAACGATTCGGCACTGAGGAAAAGGAGAGTCAGCCTAAACTAGCTCCTAACCCAAACAGGAGGGAACGTGAAAAGAAGGTCAGGGAGGAGCTTAATTCCCTGAGAAAGAGATACAAGAAGGCCAGTGAAGTAGACAGGAAGGGACTGGCGAAGCTTAGAGAAGAGCTAAGATCTAGATTGAAAATCTTGACAACAGCAGAACGACTTCGGAGGAAACGTAGAGAACGAACAAGGAAAAGTGCAGCTTTCATCGCAAACCCGTACAAGTTCACTAAGACTGCTTGGCGTAGATAATGGAGGTAGCCTTCAAAGTGACCAGGAGGAAGTAGCCCAGTACCTACGAGAAGTCCACTCCGACCCAAAAGGGACCCAGCCTTTAGGTGACTGTGACAAAATAACACCTGTTGATCACCCACAGTTCCCATTGGACCTGAAAGAGCAAACACTCCAAGAAGTCAGAGATGTTGTAAAGAAAGCAAGAGCCTGTTCTGCTCCTGGCCCAAGTGGTATTCCATACAAAGTCTACAAGAAATGCCCAAAGCTGCCGAGAAGACTTTGGCTCCTCATTAGAGCTGTATGGAAGAAAGGCTCGGTTCCTGAATGCTGGCAGGCAGCAGAGGACTGTTTTGTCCCTAAAAAAAAGACTCCAAAAGTTTCGAACCATCTCGCTTCTCAGTGTCGAAGGGAAGATGTTTTTCTCTATCTTGGCAAGACGGCTTACCATATACATGACCACCAACACCTACATTGATACATCAGTACAGAAGGGTGGCATCCCTGGATTCTCAGGGTGTGTTGAAGACACAAGTGCCCTCACTCAACTGCTTCACGAGGCTAGAGTTAAAAACAAGAACCTGACGATTGTGTGGCTAGACCTCGCCAACGCCTATGGCTCCATCCCCCAGAAGCTAATCCAAGAACACTACAGCATTACCATGTACCAGAGCATGCTAGAAGCCTTATACGAAGCTACTACAGCAATATCCACCTCAGGTTCTCATGCAAGAGCTTCACAACAACTTGAATATCTCTGGAAAAGGGTATAGTCACAGGCTGTTCTATTTCCGTGATTCTCTTTGTAATGGGAATGAATATGATACTGAGAGCAGCGGAAAGAGAAACACGAGGGCCACTTACCAACGCAGGCATCCGTCTACCAGCAAACAGAGGATTCATGGATGATCTAACCATCACCACAGAAACCCACATCCAAGCTAGATGGATCCTAAAAGCCCTAGAAGAGACTGTGACATGGACAAGAATGGTTTTTAAACCAAAGAAGTCCAGGTGTCTGGTAGTAAAGAAGGGAATGGTCACGACACAGTTAAAGTTATTCATCCAAGGCGAGGCAATCACATCATTGGTAGATAACCCAATCAAGTGCCTAGGTAAATGGTTTGACACCACATTCTCAGACAAGAGCAGCAAAGGAAGAATCCGGTAACAGCTTGAAGAGGGTCTCCGGAGAATTGACAGAGCAGAACTACCAGTTCAAGCCCTGGATCTATCAGCACGGTCTACTACCAAGGCTTGTTTGGTCACTGATGGTCAACGGGATACAAGTGAGTATAGTTGAGCAACTCGAACAGGCAGTAAGCAAGCACATTAGAAGATGGCAAGGGCTGCCACCATCGTTCAGCTCCATAGGACTATATGGAAGGTGTACAAAGCTGCAGATGCCACTGACAACCCTAGTAGAGGAATACAAGGTAGCCAAAGCAAGACTTTTCCAAACACTACGGGACACCACAGACCAGAAGATCAGTAAAGCTGGAATAGAAATCCGAACAGGGAGGAAGTGGTCGGCAAGCAAGGCAGTTGAACAAGCCGAGAGTAGTCTGCATCACCAGGTCATTGTTGGAGCTACCAACAAAGGACGGGAAAGTCTAGGGCATGGGCAACAGCCCTGGTGGGAAAAGGTAAGCCAGGAAAGACTCTCCATGGTACAACAGGAGATAAGAAGGTCAGAAGATACTCATCGGTCTGCAAGATCTGTGCAGATTGGCCAGCAAGGTAGTTGGAGTCGATGGAATCTGCCAGAGAGAAAGCTGACATGGAGTGAGCTTTGGCAGTATGAACCCCTCCAGCTGTCCTTTTTACTGAGATCAGTATATGATCTTTTGCCAACACCAACTAACCTTGAAATATGGAAGCCTAGCGTCGACCCAAGCTGTCCACTATGCAGCCAGAGAGGGACACTTGCACATGTCCTCTCATCCTGTCATATTTCTCTCTCTCAAGGTCGTTACAGATGGATGCATGACCAAGTCCTACGAGTGCTTGCGGACATCCTGGAGCATGAAAGAAGGAAGGAGCGACAAATTAACACCAGAGGTCCAGGTTACATCAACTTTGTGAGGGAAGGACAGAAGGCAAAGGGTAGCCAGAACACAAGCCTGCTACAAGAGGCCAGACACTGGGAGATGAGGGTCGATCTCCAACAGAAACTTGTATTCCCAGATGTTGTTCAAACAAACCTACGCCCTGACATAGTCATCTGGTCAACAGCTCCAAAGAAGATGATACTCCTGGAACTGACTGTCCCATGAGAAGAAAGAACTGATGAGGCAAATGAAAGGAAGCGGTCAAAGTACCAAGAACTGGCAGATATGTGCAGGGAGAGAGGGTACACCACCTGGATCTTCCCTGTAGAAGTAGGATGTAAGGGCTTCCCTGCACAATCCGTGTGGAAAGCGCTAGGAGCTTTGGGCATCAAAGGCAGGGCTAGGAAAAGCTGTGTACGGGACCTTGGTAAGGCGGCAGAGAGGACGTCCAGTTGCTCTGGCTACAACGCAATGAAACGACATGAGAGCCATCACAGACGAGCAGTGCTTGGTCACCACTGCTGCCCCGCCATGAAGAGGGTGTTTACAAATTGTGCATGAAAGAAAATAAACTCAAAATAGTGTTTATTATTTTATTTTATTTTTATTCATACATATATACATTTACATAATTTCCAACATGCAATATATAACAGGGAAGAAACATTTCAATAATATCAGTCAGTTTTTATTTTTTTATTTAATTTGTATACATATATAGATGGAACAGTCATCTGCAGTTGCGGAAAGGTGTGTAAGAACCAACGCGGTCTACGCATCCACCAAGGGAAGTCCGGTTGCCAACATGTAAGGTCACAACGACAGCGCTTAGCAGGTGTGGCTAGTGAGACGCAGGAGTACCCCAGTCAGACACAAGGAACTCCAGATGCAGACCAGGTGACTGTTCCGGATAGACCAATGAAAGACACTGCCATTAGAACCAGGAAAGAAAGTATCAAGTGGCCCAATGCGTCAGACCAGAAATCATGGAAACAACTCGACGAGGATCTCGACATCATCCTCGAAACATCCCTGCAAGGACCAGTGGATCGAAAACTCACCACCCTCACCACCCTTATCTACTCGGTGGGGAGGGAGAGGTTTGGGAGAGGTTTGAAGAGGGAATTGCACGAAAAGAACCTCCAAAACCTAACAGACGGTAGACCCGTATACAGAATCTGAGACACGAACTCAGACAGCTAACCTCAAGATACCGTACCAGTTCACTAACGGAAAGGACTGGACTAACGCAACTCCGGCAAACACTACGGTCAGAGCTGATGTCACTACGGAAAGCCGAAAACACAAAAAAAAGGAAAGCCAGGGAAAGGGCAAAGACGAAAGCAGCATTCACAGCCAACCCATACAAGTTTACAAGATCCTTACTCGACAAAGAACGGTCAGGGAAGTTGGAAGCACCACTTGAAGAGGTTGAACGATATCTCCATTCTACACACTCTGACCCCCCAATCGAGAGGAACCGCTAGGGAACTGTGAACGAATAGACCCAGCGAAAGAACCAGAGATGCCGTTAGATGTTTCGGAACCCACGCTGGGGGAAGTTAAGGATACCACCAGGAAAGCGAGCAGCGCTTCAGCGCCCGGACCCAACGCCATCCCATACAAAGTATACAAGATGTGCCCATAACTTCTAAAGCGGTTGTGGAAGCTCCTTCGGATTGTATGGAGGAAGGGGGAGATTCCAGACGCATGGAAGGAAGTAGAGGGAGTATTTACACCAAGAGACGAACTCCAAGACAGTCAACCAGTTCCGAACAATCTCGTTCTCAACGCGGAGAGGAAAGTATTCTTCCCTATTCTTGCAAGGCGTCTGACATCTCTCTTGACTGGAAACAAGTACATTGACACTTCAGTTCAGAAAGGGGGGGGTCCTGTTTTCTCCGGCTGTGTGGAGCACTCCAGTGCAATCACACAGCTAATCCGTGAGGCGAAAGAAGGCAGGAAGGACCCTACCATTGTCTGGCTTGACTTAGCCAACACGTATGGATCCATTCCACACCAGCCGATCTACACATCCCTCCAGCACTACAATATAGATGGCCACGTACAGAAGATCATCACCAGCTACATTGATGGCATATGGCTGCGGTTTGCTGTAGGTGACCAGCTTACTGGATGGCAGAAGCTGGAAAAGGAAATCGTGACAGGATGCACTGGTTCCGTGGTGATTTTTATTATGGGGATGAACCTTCTGATAAACGCTGCTCAACGCGAGACGAGAGGTCCAAAGACGGAATCGGGAATCTCCCATCTTGCAGAGGTTTCATGGACGACCTCACACTGTCGACTACAACGCATGTGTAAGCTAGGTGGATGTTGACAACCCTGACAGACGTCGCTTCATGGGGAAGAATGAAGTTCAAGGCAGTCAAATCCAGAGCCCTCGTCATTAAGAAGGGACAGACAACAGAAAGATTCAAGCTCTACATACAGAATGAGGAGATCCAATAAAGTGCCTTGGGAAATGGTTTGACTCAAGCCTACGAGATCGAGACAATGCCAAGAAGCTCAATCAACAGGTAGAATATGGCCTCAAGAAGATTTATCGCTGTGGACTACCGGGGAAGTTCAAAGCCTAGTTGTAACAGCATGCATTGCTCCCAAGACTTCTCTGGCCACTGATGCTGTACGAGATTGCTAGTACGACAGTGGAAGCCCTCGAGAGGATTACCAGCAGGCACCTCAGAAAGTGGCTCGGAGTACCGCCAAGTTTCACAAGGATTGGACTCTACGGGAAAACAAACAAGCTGCAACTTCCACTATCTTCACTGGTAGAAGAGTTCAAGATTGCAAAGACAAGACTTGTGCTGACTATGAGAGATTCTCCGGATGAGTGTATGCGGGGAGCAGGGATTGAAACCCGTACCAGCAAAAAGTGGTCAGCGACTGAGTCTGTGAGCCAGGCAGAGAGCAGCCTCAAGCACGAAGACATTGTCGGAGTGACTGCCGTTGGACGTCAGGGGATCGGCGCAACCAAGACCGTACTGTGGAGCAGATCAGACCAGAATCAGAGACGATCAATGATATAGTCGGAGGTCCGAAGAGAGGAGGAGAGCGCAAGACAGGCTAGGGCAGTTTAGATGGGAGCGCAGGGAACATGGACCACTTGGAATACCAGAGACAGGAAGTTGACCTGGAGAGAAATCTGGAAATACGAGCCACTGAGATTTTCGTTCCTTCTCAGGTCTGTCTATGACCTTCTACCATCTCCATCCAACCTATGCCGATGGGGACTCACAACGGATCCCAAATGCAGTTTGTGCGACAGAACCGGCACACTAGAACATGTTCTGTCATCCTGCCTTACAGCACTGACACAGGGAATGTACCGATGGAGGCACGACTCAGTACTCAGAGAGCTGGCTGACTGGCTGGAAAGAGAGCGCAAGAAGGAACGAGGGAACTACCCTTCTCATAAGCACAAATCCTTCGTGAAGACGGGTGAGACCAGCAAAGCGCAAAAGACACACAGGTCGTCGAGCTTAGATGGCACAACTGGCTGGAACATGGAGGTGGATTTGGGGAAGAGACGTGTATTCCCGGACGTGGTCCAGACGACCCTACGACCTGATGTCGTACTGTGGTCCGAGACACGGAAGAAGCTCATCGTCATCGAGCTGACAGTACCATGTGAGACAAGGTGTGAAGAGGCTCACGAAAGGAAGAAAGCGAAGTACACAGAGCTCCTAGATCTCTGTATTCAACGAGGCTGGCGTACTTGGCTGTTCCCGGTAGAAGGCGGCGCAAGAGGTTTCTGTTCCCAGTCAGTGTGCAGACTGATGACAGCAGTTGGGGCTTATGGCAGAGACAGAAGAGGGGCTATCCAGAGACTGAGCCAAGCAGCTGAGAGGGCGTAAAGTTGGCTGTGGCTTAGACGAGAGGAGAAGAGCTGGAAGCATCAACCAACACACAGTGCTTGATCACCACTGTGGGCCCACCGCCACCAGAGTGTTCATGGAATAAAGGGCCTAAACACTCCACGACGGCGGCATACATGCTGATGATGTTGGTTGAGGGCATTCCATTATCAACCCATGATAATGATATGTTTACTTCACATATACATTTATATAATTTACAACATGCAATATATAACAGTGAAGAAACATTTCAATAATGTCAGTCAGTCACATAACAATATTTAAAATTTAATATAATATTTTCATTTTATAAACTTTTACATAGTTTGTAATAAATACATTTAGCATACAATACAAGCAGATTTTAAACATACACGTACATGAAGAAACTTATCACATTATTCACTGTCACACAGAGTTCACTTCAATATCATTTTACAGTTCATTCGTCGTCGTCAAACATATGGTGCACCGCAGTTGATGGTCCCAGGGCGTTGATGTGACTGATGGTCTTCAGTAGGTCTGTTGTCGACAGTGTTTCATTTTCATAATCGTCCCAGGCTTGGTGAAGTCTCCCATGTATTTCAACAAATTTCTTCCTCCCGATCTTAGTGAGGAGGTGTTGACTCACCAGTCGTATCTGTAGGTCCACGGTCTCTGATTCGTCTATGAGTAGGGCGGCCACCTTATACAGACCAAGGTTAGGGTTTCCTGATCTGACATTGATACGTTTATGCCATACTGTAATTATAATTAAAACAAACTATAATAGTATAATCACAGAGCAATTGAAAATCTATATTATGGGGTTTGTAATCAAATATTTTGGTTGCGTTCTCTGCATGATTAAAGTATCAACTTAATTATATTCAATGTGAATCGACTTCCTGCAGGCGCTGTAACGCTGTAAAGAAGACACCGTAACATGTCTTAATCGTAAGAGAAGATACCGTAACATGTACTAGGAGTTGACATGCTACAACTATTTTGCAAAATCGGATAGAAATTACCAATAATAGTATACACATGGGCATCACATGTTTGTAAAAGAGTGAACTTGATACAAATCATTGAAAATAATCATTGTGACAGAAACTGCAAGCCAGAAACAACGAATTAATTGGTTGTTCTATGTTTTGAGCTTGAACTTCTTTCTTTTATCATGACTTCACGCTAGAAAATGTCTCGATAGCTTAGGTAGCGAGTAAAGAAACTTAAATAAATGAAAATAAATGCCATATCCCGTTTAACCTGTAAGTTTAAACACAGAATTTACCTGTGCAAACGCGTGTGTATTTCTATAACTGTCAAGACGCTGTAACCGTTGTAGTTATGACGCCGTGTCGCGTTGTCGTACAGACGCAACTCTCATTGTAACGTAGTTCAGCGGGAGTGAAAGTGGAGAGCCCGCTCATTCGTGAGAGTTTTCTATAGGTATTATGATTTTTTTAAACAAATAAGTATTTTTTTCAGAAAAGTGCAACCGCGCGTTTGGAATATGAAGTCCCCACACTGATCCGACATTTTTCTTACCGTTTAAACGCGCGGTTGCACTTTACTGAAAAATACTTATTTGTTTAAAAAAATCATGAAAAAATCATTACTCAGAAACAGTGGTTTAAATTAAATAAAGATTAATGGATGGAAGAACAGACAATGTGAGTGTATACCACAATGTAACTGTCATAATCATTGGATTAAGTTATCATTGCCCGCCAGTGGATGGGGCTCTAGAAGTCACATTTTATATCCAATCTTTATGAAACTTAGGCAGACAATTTTTCCAGATGTTATCTTGGCCTAGTTTGAATCTGTGTCATGTGATGTAAAATAGTAGGTCATTAGGTCACATAAAAGAAAAAGCTTATTAACACTCTAAATGTCATATTTAAAGTTCATGAAACTTGGCCAGTACATTTTGTTCTTATAATAACTAAGCCAAGTTCGAAATTAAAAACATGCCTGGAAATAAAATATTTCTGCGTAATAAAGTACTTTTATTATTCCGAACTCCACCTTCTCAGAATATTTAAGTTCCTTTGGGTCTCATGTGAGCGCCTTAGAGCCCATGACCCTCTTGTATATTCCATAGCATAGTCCTTATACTTGTGAGCGTTGTACTCCTCTTTAAGTGTTATGAGGATTTTGACCTCTTTTTGAAATGAATGTTGGCTTTGACAATGTTTGGCAGAATAAGGGCCCGTTGTATTTATTACAATAGTCACCAAAATTATGTGTATTCAGTTCTTCTTTTACTGCTATTAGACTTGGCTTAAACTTTCTCAGCTGAATAACGTTAATTATATGTGCTTGTTTAAATGTCGATCTTTTGTGGAAGTAACTGAGTAGTGACTGCGGATTTGTCTGTGACACATCTTGTTAATAGTGAAATGGTCTGTGTATATTATAAAATTGCAAGAAAAAAATTGTTGCCAATAATTGGTCAAGAATTAAAGGTAACTTTTGATTTTACTTTTTTGTACAGGTTTGCCTGGGTATTAAAGACTACATTGAGTCATCAGTTGCCAGAAAATGTAGCATCCCTGATATATTGACACATATGAAAACACATGTGTTGAACAAGATGTGAACACTACAAATCAAGTAATCATGTGATGGTGACCACATCTTCCAGATAATTTTGTGACAGTGACAGAGATGTTGACAAATGCGAACCTCTGCGTTGATCAAGAGATGTTGACAAATGCAAACCTCTGTGTTGATCGAGAGATATTGGCAAATTTAAACCTCTGTGGCGATCGTGAGATATTAAAATGCAAACCTTTGTGGCGATCGAGAAATACTGACAAATGGAAACCCTTCTAACGATCGAGAAATATTGACAAATGCGAACCTCTGTAGCGATCCAGAGATATTGACACATGCTAATCTGTGTGGCGATCGAGAGATGTTGACAAATGAAAACCTCTGTGGCGATCGAGACATATTGACAAATGCAAACCTTTGTAGCGATCGAGAGATGTTGAGAAATTCAAACCTTTGTGGCGATCGAGACATATTGACAAATACAAACCTTTGTGACGATGGAGAGATATTGACAAATACAAACCTCTTTGGTGAAAGCAAGACATCAGCATCACATGACAACTTCTGTGAAGTTCCAGACATGTTGACATCACATGACAGCCTGTATAGCAACGACAAGGAGCAGTTCTGGTGCGACACATGCGGGCGTGGTCTGGGGGACCTGGTTAGCTTGAGACAGCATGTGGCAGAGCACATTGTTGATTGTATTGCAGACAAAAATGAAACTTATTCCGGCCATACTTTGCATGCAGGCCTTTTGAGTAACCAGGAACCTGTAACTGGTGGAGATGTGAAGACACAATTAGAAGACACTGCACAAGGTATGCTGAGCCTCTGTCCTCAAATTGTTTGCAGTCTGTCCTCAGATTGTTTGCACTCTGTCCCCAGATTGTTTGCACTCTGTCCTAACTTTGTTTGCATAAACATAACTGCAGGCTGTCAAGCGATTCTTATGTTCCCATATTACCAGTATTTTGGACAGAAATCATATACATGTATTTCATAAACCCCCTATACTTCCTATTTTATCCTGCGTTTTGGATTTATTATCCCCCGCCAAAGGAGGAGGGATATTGTTTTGGCGTTGTCCGTCCGTCCTTCTCTCCGTCCGTCCGGCACTTTTGTGTCCGGAGCCATATCTTGGAAGTGCTTTGGCGGATTTCATTGAAACTTGGTATGAGTATATATATGGATAAGAGGATGATGCACGCCAAATAGCATTGTACACCATCTGTTTATAACGGAGTTATGGCCCTTTGTATATATTCTGTGTCAATGCAGCATGTGGGGGCATACGTCACGTCTGTGACAAAGCTCTAGTTTTTGCGGGGAATATCAATTCAACGAATTTGCTTGTTTCCTTTATTTGTGCCATCATAGGTCATTATTGCGACATAAATTTGTCTGTTTACACTGCATAAACTTCTGCAGGAAGATTGTTTTCTTGCTCCATACGCTCGCATTGTTTTTTTTGCTCCCTAGTAGGTTCGCACCAAATAAAATTTATTACCTTGGATTTGTCATTGTGTTAGTAGGAAAGTTGCCAGTTGAAAAGCATACACATCTTCAGGAAGATATTATTTGTATTCATACAACAAAAACAGAACGATTTAGCAGGCTACTATATGCCACAATATAAATATAATTAAGTTCACACAATATTTTGTTCTCTATTAATAAGATAATTGAAAATAAACTTTCCTTCTATTATCACAGCGTTGAGACGCAGTGTCGCACCAATACCTGAGTTCCTTACTTTAAGGTCTAAGTGACACTTAGAGGTCAAAGTGCAAATATGGCCACAATAGACCTGGTCCACACTGTAACCATTTGCGTCATGTCATGTTATGAGGAGATTATAAACTAGGTCTCTCCGTTAAAACTAGTAAAACATTCCCTGAACACTAAGTAGGTCACAATCATTGTCAAGTCAGAAGATTTGTTTACGTGATTTATATAGCAGAGTGTGTATTAGTCATTCAACTGGTTCAAACACCCTCTGCTTTGCATTGATCTTTCCAAGGCAGTGACCCAGCATGAATTATGTGTAGGTTTATGTCGTGTTGTATGTATTGTCCTTTATTGTCTTTAATAATAGAATAATAGACTAGCAGATGTTACGAAGAATTTCTTTTCCTGAAAACCTTTTCTGGGGTGAATGTGTCTTATGTATTAATCCTTGTCAAACAGGGTCAACATTTTATTTAGTAACTAGGTAATACTTGATATTTTAAAAAGCTAACAGTGTGTTGTTTTGGTCAAATTTTGGGCAAACATTCAGCCACGTTCTTTCTTATCTAAAAAAAATCCCAATGGTAGTTTTTCTCCGGTTTCTTTTTAAATATACTGCAACATTAAGTTTATTTCCCTATTCAGCTCTTTAAGTTAAACCTTAGTTAATATACACTTTTATTCTTTAAAGTTTAAAGTATTTGTTAGCAAAAAAACATCCATTAAAAAACAACAGCACTGGCTTAACTCAAACAGGCCACATTGATATGTTGGTTGTGTAACTTTGTTTTATCAAGCAATACGTTATCCGACTTTGATTACTTCATGCACATGTATTCAGGAAGCATTTATTTGGACATTATAATGTTGTGTCATTAAATTGATTGTCTGTTTCATTGATATTTCACAGGGGCTCATGAGTGTCAAGAGACTGCTGGGTGTACGTACACTTGCTCAGTATGTATGGCAGAGTTCTCAGAGTTGCAGGAGTTCAGAAGACACCAACATGTACACAATGGAATAGGCATAACATCTGCAAACGAGAACGCGCTTCAAGTCAACAAGGGGTTTATGTCGTCAAGCAACCTCACTAATGATATAGGGAGGGTACATACAGGAGAACGGTCGCACAGTTGCAGCATTTGTGGAAAGGGGTTTGTCACCAGCTCCCACCTCACTCAGCATATGTGGATTCACACGGGAGAGCGACCACACAGTTGCAGCATTTGTGGAAAGGGATTTGTCACCAGATCCCACCTCACTCAGCACATGGTGATTCACACGGGAGAGCGGCCACACAGTTGCAGCATTTGTGGAAAGGGATTTGTCACCAGCTCCAATCTCACGATGCATATGGTTTATCACACGGGAGAGCGGCCACACAGTTGCAGCATTTGTGGAAAGGGTTTTGTCACCAGCTCCAATCTCACTCAGCATATGGTGATTCACACGGGAGAGCGGCAACACAGTTGCAGTGTTTGTGGAAAGGACTTTGGCAAAAGAGACCAACTAAATATCCACATGTGTGTTCATACAGGAGAATGGCCACACAGTTGCAGTGTTTGTGGAAAGGGCTTTGGCACCAATTCCAGACTCGCTCAGCATTTGATGATTCACAAGGGAGAGCGGCCACACAGTTGCAGTGTTTGTGGAAAGCGATTTAATACCAAGTACAACCTCGCACAACATATGCTTTATCACACGGCAGAGCGGCCACACAGTTGCGGTGTTTGTGGGAAGGGATTTGTCACCAGTTCCATTCTCACTCAGCATATGGTGATTCACAAGGGAGAGCGGCCACACAGTTGCAGCATTTGTGGAAAGGGATTTGTCACCAGCTCCAATCTCGCGATGCATATGGTTATTCACACGGGAGAGCGGTCGCACAGTTGCAGTGTTTGTGGAAAGGTTTTTACCACCAGACCCAAACTGAATATCCACATGTGTTGTCATACGGGAGAGCGGCCACACAGTTGCAGCATTTGTGGAAAGGGATTTGTCACCGGCTACGAGCTCAAACAACATATGCGGATTCACACAGGAGAGCAGCTACACAGTTGCAGTGTTTGTGGAAAGAATTTTTCAACCAGAACCCAACTAAATATCCACATGTGTTGTCATACAGGAGACCAGCCACACAGTTGCAGTGTTTGTGGAAAGGGCTTCGTCACCAGTTCCAATCTTACTCGGCATATGGGGATTCACACGAGAGAGCGGCCACACAGTTGCAGCATTTGTGGAAAGGGATTTGTCACCAGATCCAATCTCAAAACGCATATGAAGACTCAGTCAGGAGAACGGTCTAACAGTTGCAATGTGGAAAGGACTTTGTCACCAGATCCCAACTAAATAAGCACATATGTTGTCATACAGAAGAGCGGCCACACAGGTGCAGCGTTTGGAATTTGTGACTGGCAATGAACTCACTAGGAATAGAATGATCCACACGGGAGAACGACCATCCTGTTGAAGCATTTGTGGAATGGGATTTGTCATCAATTTCAGCCTCACTATGCTTATGAGGATTCACACGGGTGAGGGGCCACACAGTTGCAACACTTGTGGACAGGGCTTTTGCAGGAGTTACGACCTCACTCGGAACATGAGGATTCACACGGTAGAGCGGCGACAGGAGAGTTGTCGCGAAAAGGCACCGAGTGTGACAAAAGATTGTTTTATGCAAAAACCCTGGAGATGCACATGGGGCGACACTGCAGGGAAACCCTTTACCGATTTCCTATGATGAGCATGAAGTCCCTTATAGCGGAAATCTGAATATGGTAACATATCCAAAGACACCATTACGAGGGCAGATACAAGTGCCTAGTCTGCGATAAGAAGTGCTTTTTATGTCCTCATCATTTAACGCACGCAACAGCCGCTTACATCCTGGCAAACAGAAAAAGTAAACCGGGCTATGCACAGTGAAATACTAATTTATAATCGCGCAAAGTATTAACGCACAGGGATTGGCATATAAAGTGATATTGTTTGTTTGAACGTAACATTTTATGTGATAAAATGGTTTCAGACATTAACAAATATAAATACAAACTTTAAATTTAATATTGCTTTAATAAACAAAATCTTGAACTGCTATGCTTTGACATTGCTACATCCAACATTTGCTAGACCTCACTGATTTGACAATCACTTTAGTTGAAACTAGCTTCTTCATCGCCCATTTCTTTTTCCACTAAACCAATCTACAAATGATTACCATATTGAGGCATGCAACAGCTGATCAAATGCTAAGTTCACACGACCTTACCGCCCCCGAATATGGAGGGCGGGCACATGGTGCAATTCACTCGTCTGTCTCTACACTCATACGTGAGCATGTCACGAAATCTCTTTCAGTCACATTTCAGACACGTTAACAGTTAATAAGGCATTTTCTTTTAAAATTATTTTGTCTTAAATGACATCCTTTACACGTAGTTTCATAACCAGTACCTGTACCATTTAGTAAAGGTCAAGGACACTTAGTTTAAAACCTATTTATTTTAGCTCATTTGCATCGAAAGCTCAAGGCTGCCGCGTATTGAGACGCTCTCAAGTCCGTTTCTTGATAGAACCAGTACGTGGGGTCTTGGGTAGATCTAAAGAACGCGTTCATAGTGTGGATGGAACCCATGACATCCCGGTCGCTAGGCGCACACAGCATTATCCATTACGGTGTTCAAAGTAGAGGTAACATACTTAAAGGTCAAATATGGCCATAGTAGAGCTTTTTTAGAAAATAATGACTAACATAATAAACACATGTGTGTGCGTTGTAAACTACTATTAGATCAAGTAAAACTAACGAAAACATTCTGAAAACTCGAGAAGTCACATTTTTTTCCCTGGGTAATACATAATTTTATTAGATGAATGTAATTCTTCAGAGGCCATTTGAATGCACATTCTTAATGAAAATTTATGATAACAGACGATATGTCCATGAACTTTCAATCAAGTTCATATGTGGGTTATGTGGAGTGAAAAAAGTAAACAAGGTCACATTGGAGTCAAACCTAGCCTGCTTGTATCTCCAAATGTTCATGTATTAATGCAACAATTATAAGGTCGGTATTACTTGTCTCGTTAATTGATGTTTCACAGGGTCTCCTGACTCTTACCAGACCCCAGTGAGTCGATACGCATATCATTGCGGTGTGTGTGGTAAGGACTTTGAGACAAGATTAAATCTTAAGGTTCACATGAGGAACCATGCTGTCGGCTCCAACCTCAAGGTGCACACGATGAAGCATACAACAGACTGGCCGCACCTGTGAACTGTGTGTGACAAGGGCTTTGCAAACACTTCCAATCGGAATTGATTATTAGGTGCCACACTAAGGAAAAACCTTACCACTTAGACATATGCTGGAG
This sequence comes from Dreissena rostriformis, assembly GCA_007657795.1. Taxonomy (NCBI): domain Eukaryota; kingdom Metazoa; phylum Mollusca; class Bivalvia; order Myida; family Dreissenidae; genus Dreissena; species Dreissena rostriformis. The sequence goes on along the minus strand of VMBQ01004150.1, from coordinate 1,462 downwards.
AGATTTCATAAAGAGAGTGTATTTAGAAAAACATTTACATCCACAAAAACAAACTCAAATAACCCAGCAACAAAGCCGATATGGACTCCCTGTTGTCTATATGATCGCAGAACCTAAATGGAATCATTAAAAAATGTTCCTTTCACATTTGTCATATAAAAATGAGGTTTTTAGCTCACGTGGTTGAACATGGTCATGGTGAGCTTTTGTGATCAACTTATCTCTGTAATTTTGTCATGCGTCAGTGTGCTTGTTTAAACTATACGGACCACATTAATGTCCCAATCTTAATGAATCGTGGTCAGCAATTTGTCCTTATGCTATATTATTGAACATAATTTTAATAATTGTACTGAGGAAACATATTATATAAATATAAAAAACAAACAAATTGAAGTTGAACTGTTGAAGCGAAAAAACAATAATACAAGAAAAATGAAATTGAAAATCTAATTGCATGGAAAATAAGCCTGTGCATTTACTTGTGAGGCAATTGTTTTTTGCCAAATCCTTATGAAACTTTCTCAGAAGATTAGTCCCAATGTATCTCAACTGAGCTCAGAACTGGGTAAAAAACTTTGCCACTTTATTGAATTGAAAAACAAAACCTGTGAACTCCCTAAAGGCCTCATTTATTGCACAATCTGAAACTTGTTCAGGAAATTTCTCTCAATGATACCTCGTTTCGATTTGAAAATAGTTCATGGGGTCAAATAAAGGAAAAAGCATTCAAGCACTTTAAAAGGCCACATGTTATGCCTAATCAGGAGCTTTGCTAAACAAATTGTTCTAATGATATGTTGGGTGTGTTAAAAAAGCAGATACTTTTTTCAGTTGTTGTGTCGCCGGCGAGCGACCTAGGCACTATATACGCTGTATACGCTGATCTATTCCTAATAGAAATATGTGTCTAAGGAAAACAGAAGGATTTTTTTTAAATAGTTGTAAACAGTGAGGTGTATAAACTGTTTCTTCAAACTACTTCTTCCTCTTTACCCCTGAACTTCACAGGATTGACCATATTTCAATTAAAGTTCTTCAAATCGATCCACTCTATTAAATATGCAGGTAACCAGACCTAAAAAATAGATTTAAAAAATGAAAACTTCGAAAATCTTCTTCCATAATACACGAGGTTTAAATTCTAGTATATGGTGTGTACAATTGTCTTCTTGTCCTCAAATAAGTTTGTTCAAATCTTGACCCTGGGGTCACAACTGGCCACATACGAGTTTTTTTTTAATGAATAATATAAACTAATATAGAAACATGCCAAAAAATCTTTTCTCTAAAACAAGAGGACCAATGGGTGTAATATTTGGCTTATAACATCGTATGGTGGTCTCCCGTGTTTGTTCAAAGCATGCCTCTAGGGTTTAAACTGGCTCTGCTTTTCCCATTGCATGAATCACATTAACATTTCAAGAGTGTAAATAAACGTTATGTCACCATGAAACAGCTT